>JAOVVJ010000041.1:0-305720 GCA_026230145.1 Diorhabda elongata
AACTTTGTCAACAATCGTCCATTTACTTCCATTGAAGCCCATTGAGGTCGATTGTCACTTTGTATTGATTGAAAATTTTCAAAGTCCTTCTTCCGAATTTGAAGTCGAATCTCATCAATTCTTATATATTAGAGTAAGTTCGCATTTTACTGTCAGATATCGTCGATTAACATCTATTGAAGCCCATTGAGGTCGACTGTCACTTTGTATTGATTGAAAAGGTTCAAAGTCTATCTTCCGAACTAGAAGTCGAATCTCATCAATTCTTATATAATTTAGTGAGTTTGCAACTAACATTGTCAGTAATCGTCCATACACTTCCATTGAAGCCCATTAAGGTCGATTGTCACTTTGTGTTGTTTAAAAAATTTTCAAAGTCTATTTTCCGAATTTGAAGTCGAATCTCATCAATTCTTATATATTTGAGTGAGTTTGCAACTAACTTTGTCAGCAATCGTCGATTCACATCTATTGAAGCCCATTGAGGTCGATTGTCACTTTGTATTGATTGAAAAAGTTCAAAGTCCTTTTTCCGAATTTGAAGTCGAATCTCATCAATTCTTATATAATTAAGTAAGTTTGCAACTAACTTTGTCAGCAATCGTCCATTCACTTCCATTGAAGCCCATTGAGGTCGATTGTTACTTTGTATTGATTGAAAAAGTTCAAAGTCCTTCTTCCGAATTTGAAGTCAAATCTCATCAATTCTTATATATTTGAGTGAGTTTGCAACTAACTTTGTCAGCAATCGTCCATTCACTTCCATTGAAGCCCATTGAGGTCGATTGTCACTTTGTATTGATTGAAAAGGTTCAAAGTCTATTCTCCGAATTTGGAGTCGAATCTCATCAATTCTTATATATTTGAGTGAGTTTGCAACTAACTTTGTCAGCAATCGTCCATTCACTTCCATTGAAGCCGATTGAGGTCGATTGTTACTTTGTATTGATTGAAAATTTTCAAAGTCCTTCTTCCGAATTTGAAGTCGAATCTCATCAATTCTTATATATTTGAGTGAGTTTGCAACTAACTTTGTCAGCAATCGTCCATTTACTTCCATTGAAGCCCATTAAGGTCGATTGTTACTTTGTATTGATTGAAAATTTTCAAAGTCCTTCTTCCGAATTTGAAGTCGAATCTCATCAATTCTTATATATTTGAGTGAGTTTGCAACTAACTTCGTCAGCAATCTTCGATTCACATCTATTGAAGCCCATTGAGGTCGATTGTCACTTTGTATTGATTGAAAATTTTCAAAGTCCTTCTTCCGAATTTGAAGTCGAATCCCAACAATTCTTATATATTCGAGTGAGTTTGCAACTAACTTTGTCAGCAATCGTCCATTTACTTCCATTGAAGCCCATTGAGGTCGATTGTCACTTTGTATTGATTGAAAAAGTTCAAAGTCTATTTTCCGAATTAGAATTCGAATCTCATCAATTCTTATATAATGCAGTAAGTTTGCAACTAACTTTGTCAGCAATCGTCCATTTACTTCCATTGAAGCCCATTGAGGTCGATTGTTACTTTGTATTGATTGAAAAGGTTCAAAGTCCTTCTTCCGAATTTGAAGTCGAATCTCATCAATTCTTATATATTTGAGTGAGTTTGCAACTAACTTTGTCAGCAATCTTCGATTCACATCTATTGAAGCCCATTGAGGTCGATTGTCACTTTGTATTGATTGAAAATTTTCAAAGTCCTTCTTCCGAATTTGAAGTCGAATCCCAACAATTCTTATATATTCGAGTGAGTTTGCAACTAACTTTGTCAGCAATCGTCCATTTACTTCCATTGAAGCCCATTGAGGTCGATTGTCACTTTGTATTGATTGAAAAAGTTCAAAGTCTATTTTCCGAATTAGAATTCGAATCTCATCAATTCTTATATAATGCAGTAAGTTTGCAACTAACTTTGTCAGCAATCGTCCATTTACTTCCATTGAAGCCCATTGAGGTCGATTGTTACTTTGTATTGATTGAAAAGGTTCAAAGTCCTTCTTCCGAATTTGAAGTCGAATCTCATCAATTCTTATATATTTGAGTGAGTTTGCAACTAACTTTGTCAGCAATCGTCTCATTACTTCCATTGAAGCCCATTAAGGTCGATTGTTTCTTTGTATTGATTGAAAATTTTCAAAGTCCTTTTTCCGAATTTGAAGTCGAATCTCATCAATTCTTATATAATTGAGTAAGTTTGCAACTAACTTTGTCAGCAATCGTCGATTTACATCTATTGAAGCCCATTGAGGTCGATTGTCACTTTCTGTTGTTTGAAAATTTTCAAAGTCCTTCTTCCGAATTTGTAGTCGAATTTCATCAATTCTTATATATTTGAGTGAGTTTGCAATTAACTTTGTCAGCAATCGTCGATTTACATCTTTTGAAGCCCATTGAGGTCGATTGTCACTTTGTATTGATTGAAAAAGTTCAAAGTCTATTTTCCGAATTAGAATTCGAATCTCATCAATTCTTATATAATTAAGTAAGTTTGCAACTAACATTGTCAGCAATCGTCCATTTACTTCCATTGAAGCCCATTGAGGTCGATTGTTACTTTGTATTGATTGAAAATTTTTAAAGTCCTTTTTCCGAATTTGAAGTCGAATCTCATCAATTCTTATATAATTGAGTAAGTTTGCAACTAACTTTGTCAGCAATCGTCGATTTACATCTATTGAAGCCCATTGAGGTCGATTGTCACTTTCTGTTGTTTGAAAATTTTCAAAGTCCTTCTTCCGAATTTGTAGTCGAATTTCATCAATTCTTATATATTTGAGTGAGTTTGCAATTAACTTTGTCAGCAATCGTCGATTTACATCTATTGAAGCCCATTGAGGTCGATTGTCACTTTGTATTGATTGAAAATTTCCAAAGTCCTTCTTCCGAATTTGAAGTCGAATCTCATCAATTCTTATATATTCGAGTGAGTTTGCAACTAACTTTGTCAGCAATCGTCCATTTACTTCCATTGAAGCCCATTGAGGTCGATTGTCACTTTGTATTGATTGAAAAAGTTCAAAGTCTATTTTCCGAATTAGAATTCGAATCTCATCAATTCTTATATAATTAAGTAAGTTTGCAACTAACTTTGTCAGCAATCGTCCATTTACTTCCATTGAAGCCCATTGAGGTCGATTGTCACTTTATATTGATTGAAAAGGTTCAAAGTCCTTCTTCCGAATTTGAAGTCGAATCTCATCAATTCTTATATATTCGAGTGAGTTTGCAACTAACTTTGTCAGCAATCGTCCATTTACTTCCATTGAAGCCCATTGAGGTCGATTGTCACTTTGTATTGATTGAAAAGGTTCAAAGTCTATTTTCCGAATTAGAAGTCGAATCTCATCAATTCTTATATAATTAAGTAAGTTTGCAACTAACTTTGTCAGCAATTGTCCACTTACTTCCATTGAAGCCCATTGAGGTCGATTGTCACTTTGTATTGATTGAAAAGGTTCAAAGTCTATTTTCCGAATTTGAAGTCGAATCTCATCAATTCTTATATAATTGAGTAAGTTCGCAACTAACTTTGTCAGCAATCGTCGATTTACATCTTTTGAAGCCCATTGAGGTCGATTGTCACTTTCTGTTGTTTGAAAATTTTCAAAGTCCTTCTTCCGAATTTGTAGTCGATTTTCATCAATTCTTATATATTTGAGTGAGTTTGCAATTAACTTTGTCAGCAATCGTCGATTTACATCTATTGAAGCCCATTGAGGTCGATTGTCACTTTGTATTGATTGAAAATTTTCAAAGTCCTTCTTCCGAATTTGAAGTCGAATCTCATCAATTCTTATATATTTGAGTGAGTTTGCAACTAACTTTGTCAGCAATCGTCGATTTACATCTATTGAAGCCCATTGAGGTCGATTGTTACTTTGTATTGATTGAAAAGGTTCAAAGTCTATTCTCCGAATTTGGAGTCGAATCTCATCAATTCTTATATATTTGAGTGAGTTTGCAACTAACTTTGTCAGCAATCGTCCATTCACTTCCATTGAAGCCGATTGAGGTCGATTGTTACTTTGTATTGATTGAAAATTTTCAAAGTCCTTCTTCCGAATTTGAAGTCGAATCTCATCAATTCTTATATATTTGAGTGAGTTTGCAACTAACTTTGTCAGCAATCGTCCATTTACTTCCATTGAAGCCCATTAAGGTCGATTGTTACTTTGTATTGATTGAAAATTTTCAAAGTCCTTCTTCCGAATTTGAAGTCGAATCTCATCAATTCTTATATATTTGAGTGAGTTTGCAACTAACTTTGTCAGCAATCTTCGATTCACATCTATTGAAGCCCATTGAGGTCGATTGTCACTTTGTATTGATTGAAAATTTTCAAAGTCCTTCTTCCGAATTTGAAGTCGAATCCCATCAATTCTTATATATTCGAGTGAGTTTGCAACTAACTTTGTCAGCAATCGTCCATTTACTTCCATTGAAGCCCATTGAGGTCGATTGTCACTTTGTATTGATTGAAAAAGTTCAAAGTCTATTTTCCGAATTAGAATTCGAATCTCATCAATTCTTATATAATGCAGTAAGTTTGCAACTAACTTTGTCAGCAATCGTCCATTTACTTCCATTGAAGCCCATTGAGGTCGATTGTCACTTTGTATTGATTGAAAAGGTTCAAAGTCCTTCTTCCGAATTTGAAGTCGAATCTCATCAATTCTTATATATTTGAGTGAGTTTGCAACTAACTTTGTCAGCAATCGTCTCATTACTTCCATTGAAGCCCATTAAGGTCGATTGTTTCTTTGTATTGATTGAAAATTTTCAAAGTCCTTTTTCCGAATTTGAAGTCGAATCTCATCAATTCTTATATAATTGAGTAAGTTTGCAACTAACTTTGTCAGCAATCGTCGATTTACATCTATTGAAGCCCATTGAGGTCGATTGTCACTTTCTGTTGTTTGAAAATTTTCAAAGTCCTTCTTCCGAATTTGTAGTCGAATTTCATCAATTCTTATATATTTGAGTGAGTTTGCAATTAACTTTGTCAGCAATCGTCGATTTACATCTTTTGAAGCCCATTGAGGTCGATTGTCACTTTGTATTGATTGAAAAAGTTCAAAGTCCTTCTTCCGAATTTGAAGTCGAATCTCATCAATTCTTATATATTTGAGTGAGTTTGCAACTAACTTTGTCAGCAATCGTCTCATTACTTCCATTGAAGCCCATTATGGTCGATTGTTTCTTTGTATTGATTGAAAATTTTCAAAGTCCTTTTTCCGAATTTGAAGTCGAATCTCATCAATTCTTATATAATTGAGTAAGTTTGCAACTAACTTTGTCAGCAATCGTCGATTTACATCTATTGAAGCCCATTGAGGTCGATTGTCACTTTCTGTTGTTTGAAAATTTTCAAAGTCCTTCTTCCGAATTTGTAGTCGAATTTCATCAATTCTTATATATTTGAGTAAGTTTGCAACTAACTTTGTCAGCAATCGTCGATTTACATCTATTGAAGCCCATTGAGGTCGATTGTCACTTTCTGTTGTTTGAAAATTTTCAAAGTCCTTCTTCCGAATTTGTAGTCGAATCTCATCAATTCTTATATAATTAAGTAAGTTTGCAACTAACATTGTCAGCAATCGTCCATTTACTTCCATTGAAGCCCATTGAGGTCGATTGCTACTTTGTATTGATTGAAAATTTTTAAAGTCCTTTTTCCGAATTTGAAGTCGAATCTCATCAATTCTTATATAATTGAGTAAGTTTGCAACTAACTTTGTCAGCAATCGTCGATTTACATCTATTGAAGCCCATTGAGGTCGATTGTCACTTTCTGTTGTTTGAAAATTTTCAAAGTCCTTCTTCCGAATTTGTAGTCGAATTTCATCAATTCTTATATATTTGAGTGAGTTTGCAATTAACTTTGTCAGCAATCGTCGATTTACATCTATTGAAGCCCATTGAGGTCGATTGTCACTTTGTATTGATTGAAAATTTCCAAAGTCCTTCTTCCGAATTTGAAGTCGAATCTCATCAATTCTTATATATTCGAGTGAGTTTGCAACTAACTTTGTCAGCAATCGTCCATTTACTTCCATTGAAGCCCATTGAGGTCGATTGTCACTTTGTATTGATTGAAAAAGTTCAAAGTCTATTTTCCGAATTAGAATTCGAATCTCATCAATTCTTATATAATTAAGTAAGTTTGCAACTAACTTTGTCAGCAATCGTCCATTTACTTCCATTGAAGCCCATTGAGGTCGATTGTCACTTTGTATTGATTGAAAAGGTTCAAAGTCCTTCTTCCGAATTTGAAGTCGAATCTCATCAATTCTTATATATTCGAGTGAGTTTGCAACTAACTTTGTCAGCAATCGTCCATTTACTTCCATTGAAGCCCATTGAGGTCGATTGTCACTTTGTATTGATTGAAAAGGTTCAAAGTCTATTTTCCGAATTAGAAGTCGAATCTCATCAATTCTTATATAATTAAGTAAGTTTGCAACTAACTTTGTCAGCAATTGTCCACTTACTTCCATTGAAGCCCATTGAGGTCGATTGTCACTTTGTATTGATTGAAAAGGTTCAAAGTCTATTTTCCGAATTTGAAGTCGAATCTCATCAATTCTTATATATTTGAGTGAGTTTGCAATTAACTTTGTCAGCAATCGTCGATTTACATCTATTGAAGCCCATTGAGGTCGATTGTCACTTTGTATTGATTGAAAATTTTCAAAGTCCTTCTTCCGAATTTGAAGTCGAATCTCATCAATTCTTATATATTTGAGTGAGTTTGCAACTAACTTTGTCAGCAATCGTCGATTTACATCTATTGAAGCCCATTGAGGTCGATTGTTACTTTGTATTGATTGAAAATTTTCAAAGTCCTTCTTCCGAATTTGAAGTCGAATCTCATCAATTCTTATATATTAGAGTAAGTTCGCATTTTACTGTCAGATATCGTCGATTAACATCTATTGAAGCCCATTGAGGTCGACTGTCACTTTGTATTGATTGAAAAGGTTCAAAGTCTATCTTCCGAACTAGAAGTCGAATCTCATCAATTCTTATATAATTTAGTGAGTTTGCAACTAACATTGTCAGTAATCGTCCATTCACTTCCATTGAAGCCCATTAAGGTCGATTGTCACTTTGTGTTGTTTAAAAAATTTTCAAAGTCTATTTTCCGAATTTGAAGTCGAATCTCATCAATTCTTATATATTTGAGTGAGTTTGCAACTAACTTTGTCAGCAATCGTCGATTCACATCTATTGAAGCCCATTGAGGTCGATTGTCACTTTGTATTGATTGAAAAAGTTCAAAGTCCTTTTTCCGAATTTGAAGTCGAATCTCATCAATTCTTATATAATTAAGTAAGTTTGCAACTAACTTTGTCAGCAATCGTCCATTCACTTCCATTGAAGCCCATTGAGGTCGATTGTTACTTTGTATTGATTGAAAAAGTTCAAAGTCCTTCTTCCGAATTTGAAGTCAAATCTCATCAATTCTTATATATTTGAGTGAGTTTGCAACTAACTTTGTCAGCAATCGTCCATTCACTTCCATTGAAGCCCATTGAGGTCGATTGTCACTTTGTATTGATTGAAAAGGTTCAAAGTCTATTCTCCGAATTTGGAGTCGAATCTCATCAATTCTTATATATTTGAGTGAGTTTGTAACTAACTTTGTCAGCAATCGTCCATTCACTTCCATTGAAGCCGATTGAGGTCGATTGTTACTTTGTATTGATTGAAAATTTTCAAAGTCCTTCTTCCGAATTTGAAGTCGAATCTCATCAATTCTTATATATTTGAGTGAGTTTGCAACTAACTTTGTCAGCAATCGTCCATTTACTTCCATTGAAGCCCATTAAGGTCGATTGTTACTTTGTATTGATTGAAAATTTTCAAAGTCCTTCTTCCGAATTTGAAGTCGAATCTCATCAATTCTTATATATTTGAGTGAGTTTGCAACTAACTTTGTCAGCAATCTTCGATTCACATCTATTGAAGCCCATTGAGGTCGATTGTCACTTTGTATTGATTGAAAATTTTCAAAGTCCTTCTTCCGAATTTGAAGTCGAATCCCATCAATTCTTATATATTCGAGTGAGTTTGCAACTAACTTTGTCAGCAATCGTCCATTTACTTCCATTGAAGCCCATTGAGGTCGATTGTCACTTTGTATTGATTGAAAAAGTTCAAAGTCTATTTTCCGAATTAGAATTCGAATCTCATCAATTCTTATATAATGCAGTAAGTTTGCAACTAACTTTGTCAGCAATCGTCCATTTACTTCCATTGAAGCCCATTGAGTTCGATTGTCACTTTGTATTGATTGAAAAGGTTCAAAGTCCTTCTTCCGAATTTGAAGTCGAATCTCATCAATTCTTATATATTTGAGTGAGTTTGCAACTAACTTTGTCAGCAATCGTCTCATTACTTCCATTGAAGCCCAATAAGGTCGATTGTTTCTTTGTATTGATTGAAAATTTTCAAAGTCCTTTTTCCGAATTTGAAGTCGAATCTCATCAATTCTTATATAATTGAGTAAGTTTGCAACTAACTTTGTCAGCAATCGTCGATTTACATCTATTGAAGCCCATTGAGGTCGATTGTCACTTTCTGTTGTTTGAAAATTTTCAAAGTCCTTCTTCCGAATTTGTAGTCGAATTTCATCAATTCTTATATATTTGAGTGAGTTTGCAATTAACTTTGTCAGCAATCGTCGATTTACATCTTTTGAAGCCCATTGAGGTCGATTGTCACTTTGTATTGATTGAAAAAGTTCAAAGTCTATTTTCCGAATTAGAATTCGAATCTCATCAATTCTTATATAATTAAGTAAGTTTGCAACTAACATTGTCAGCAATCGTCCATTCACTTCCATTGAAGCCGATTGAGGTCGATTGTTACTTTGTATTGATTGAAAATTTTCAAAGTCCTTCTTCCGAATTTGAAGTCGAATCTCATCAATTCTTATATATTTGAGTGAGTTTGCAACTAACTTTGTCAGCAATCGTCCATTTACTTCCATTGAAGCCCATTAAGGTCGATTGTTACTTTGTATTGATTGAAAATTTTCAAAGTCCTTCTTCCGAATTTGTAGTCGAATTTCATCAATTCTTATATATTTGAGTGAGTTTGCAATTAACTTTGTCAGCAATCGTCGATTTACATCTATTGAAGCCCATTGAGGTCGATTGTCACTTTGTATTGATTGAAAATTTCCAAAGTCCTTCTTCCGAATTTGAAGTCGAATCTCATCAATTCTTATATATTCGAGTGAGTTTGCAACTAACTTTGTCAGCAATCGTCCATTTACTTCCATTGAAGCCCATTGAGGTCGATTGTCACTTTGTATTGATTGAAAAAGTTCAAAGTCTATTTTCCGAATTAGAATTCGAATCTCATCAATTCTTATATAATTAAGTAAGTTTGCAACTAACTTTGTCAGCAATCGTCCATTTACTTCCATTGAAGCCCATTGAGGTCGATTGTCACTTTGTATTGATTGAAAAGGTTCAAAGTCCTTCTTCCGAATTTGAAGTCGAATCTCATCAATTCTTATATATTCGAGTGAGTTTGCAACTAACTTTGTCAGCAATCGTCCATTTACTTCCATTGAAGCCCATTGAGGTCGATTGTCACTTTGTATTGATTGAAAAGGTTCAAAGTCTATTTTCCGAATTAGAAGTCGAATCTCATCAATTCTTATATAATTAAGTAAGTTTGCAACTAACTTTGTCAGCAATTGTCCACTTACTTCCATTGAAGCCCATTGAGGTCGATTGTCACTTTGTATTGATTGAAAAGGTTCAAAGTCTATTTTCCGAATTTGAAGTCGAATCTCATCAATTCTTATATAATTGAGTAAGTTCGCAACTAACTTTGTCAGCAATCGTCGATTTACATCTTTTGAAGCCCATTGAGGTCGATTGTCACTTTCTGTTGTTTGAAAATTTTCAAAGTCCTTCTTCCGAATTTGTAGTCGATTTTCATCAATTCTTATATATTTGAGTGAGTTTGCAATTAACTTTGTCAGCAATCGTCGATTTACATCTATTGAAGCCCATTGAGGTCGATTGTCACTTTGTATTGATTGAAAATTTTCAAAGTCCTTCTTCCGAATTTGAAGTCGAATCTCATCAATTCTTATATATTTGAGTGAGTTTGCAACTAACTTTGTCAGCAATCGTCGATTTACATCTATTGAAGCCCATTGAGGTCGATTGTTACTTTGTATTGATTGAAAAGGTTCAAAGTCTATTCTCCGAATTTGGAGTCGAATCTCATCAATTCTTATATATTTGAGTGAGTTTGCAACTAACTTTGTCAGCAATCGTCCATTCACTTCCATTGAAGCCGATTGAGGTCGATTGTTACTTTGTATTGATTGAAAATTTTCAAAGTCCTTCTTCCGAATTTGAAGTCGAATCTCATCAATTCTTATATATTTGAGTGAGTTTGCAACTAACTTTGTCAGCAATCGTCCATTTACTTCCATTGAAGCCCATTAAGGTCGATTGTTACTTTGTATTGATTGAAAATTTTCAAAGTCCTTCTTCCGAATTTGAAGTCGAATCTCATCAATTCTTATATATTTGAGTGAGTTTGCAACTAACTTTGTCAGCAATCTTCGATTCACATCTATTGAAGCCCATTGAGGTCGATTGTCACTTTGTATTGATTGAAAATTTTCAAAGTCCTTCTTCCGAATTTGAAGTCGAATCCCATCAATTCTTATATATTCGAGTGAGTTTGCAACTAACTTTGTCAGCAATCGTCCATTTACTTCCATTGAAGCCCATTGAGGTCGATTGTCACTTTGTATTGATTGAAAAAGTTCAAAGTCTATTTTCCGAATTAGAATTCGAATCTCATCAATTCTTATATAATGCAGTAAGTTTGCAACTAACTTTGTCAGCAATCGTCCATTTACTTCCATTGAAGCCCATTGAGGTCGATTGTCACTTTGTATTGATTGAAAAGGTTCAAAGTCCTTCTTCCGAATTTGAAGTCGAATCTCATCAATTCTTATATATTTGAGTGAGTTTGCAACTAACTTTGTCAGCAATCGTCTCATTACTTCCATTGAAGCCCATTAAGGTCGATTGTTTCTTTGTATTGATTGAAAATTTTCAAAGTCCTTTTTCCGAATTTGAAGTCGAATCTCATCAATTCTTATATAATTGAGTAAGTTTGCAACTAACTTTGTCAGCAATCGTCGATTTACATCTATTGAAGCCCATTGAGGTCGATTGTCACTTTCTGTTGTTTGAAAATTTTCAAAGTCCTTCTTCCGAATTTGTAGTCGAATTTCATCAATTCTTATATATTTGAGTGAGTTTGCAATTAACTTTGTCAGCAATCGTCGATTTACATCTTTTGAAGCCCATTGAGGTCGATTGTCACTTTGTATTGATTGAAAAAGTTCAAAGTCTATTTTCCGAATTAGAATTCGAATCTCATCAATTCTTATATAATTAAGTAAGTTTGCAACTAACATTGTCAGCAATCGTCCATTTACTTCCATTGAAGCCCATTGAGGTCGATTGCTACTTTGTATTGATTGAAAATTTTTAAAGTCCTTTTTCCGAATTTGAAGTCGAATCTCATCAATTCTTATATAATTGAGTAAGTTTGCAACTAACTTTGTCAGCAATCGTCGATTTACATCTATTGAAGCCCATTGAGGTCGATTGTCACTTTCTGTTGTTTGAAAATTTTCAAAGTCCTTCTTCCGAATTTGTAGTCGAATTTCATCAATTCTTATATATTTGAGTGAGTTTGCAATTAACTTTGTCATCAATCGTCGATTTACATCTATTGAAGCCCATTGAGGTCGATTGTCACTTTGTATTGATTGAAAATTTCCAAAGTCCTTCTTCCGAATTTGAAGTCGAATCTCATCAATTCTTATATATTCGAGTGAGTTTGCAACTAACTTTGTCAGCAATCGTCCATTTACTTCCATTGAAGCCCATTGAGGTCGATTGTCACTTTGTATTGATTGAAAAAGTTCAAAGTCTATTTTCCGAATTAGAATTCGAATCTCATCAATTCTTATATAATTAAGTAAGTTTGCAACTAACTTTGTCAGCAATCGTCCATTTACTTCCATTGAAGCCCATTGAGGTCGATTGTCACTTTGTATTGATTGAAAAGGTTCAAAGTCCTTCTTCCGAATTTGAAGTCGAATCTCATCAATTCTTATATATTCGAGTGAGTTTGCAACTAACTTTGTCAGCAATCGTCCATTTACTTCCATTGAAGCCCATTGAGGTCGATTGTCACTTTGTATTGATTGAAAAGGTTCAAAGTCTATTTTCCGAATTAGAAGTCGAATCTCATCAATTCTTATATAATTAAGTAAGTTTGCAACTAACTTTGTCAGCAATTGTCCACTTACTTCCATTGAAGCCCATTGAGGTCGATTGTCACTTTGTATTGATTGAAAAGGTTCAAAGTCTATTTTCCGAATTTGAAGTCGAATCTCATCAATTCTTATATATTTGAGTGAGTTTGCAATTAACTTTGTCAGCAATCGTCGATTTACATCTATTGAAGCCCATTGAGGTCGATTGTCACTTTGTATTGATTGAAAATTTTCAAAGTCCTTCTTCCGAATTTGAAGTCGAATCTCATCAATTCTTATATATTTGAGTGAGTTTGCAACTAACTTTGTCAGCAATCGTCGATTTACATCTATTGAAGCCCATTGAGGTCGATTGTCACTTTGTATTGATTGAAAATTTTCAAAGTCCTTCTTCCGAATTTGAAGTCGAATCTCATCAATTTTTATATATTTGTGTGAGTTCGTAACTAACTTTGTCATCAATCGTCGATTTACATCTATTGAAGCCCATTGAGGTCGATTGTCACTTTCTGTTGTTTGAAAATTTTCAAAGTCCTTCTTACGAATTTGAAGTCGAATTTCATCAATTCTTATATATTTGAGTGAGTTTGCAATTAACTTTGTCAGCAATCGTCGATTTACATCTATTGAAGCCCATTGAGGTCGAATGTCACTTTGTATTGATTGAAAAGGCTCAAAGTCTATCTTCCGAATAAGAAGTCGAATCTCATCAATTCTTATATATTTGAGTGAGTTTGCAACTAACTTTGTCAGCAAACGTCCATTTACTTCCATTGAAGCCCATTGGAGTCGATTGTCACTTTGTATTGATTGAAAAGTTTCAAAGTCTATTTTCCGAATTAGAAGTCGAATCTCATCAATTCTTATATAATTGAGTAAGTTTGCAACTAACTTTGTCAGCAATCGTCCATTCACTTCCATTGAAGCCCATTGAGGTCGATTGCTACTTTGTATTGATTGAAAATTTTCAAAGTCCTTCTTCCGAATTTGAAGTCGAATCTCATCAATTCTTATATATTTGAGTGAGTTTGCAACTAACTTTGTCAGCAATCGTCGATTCACATCTATTGAAGCCCATTGAGGTCGATTGTCACTTTGTATTGATTGAAAAAGTTCAAAGTCCTTCTTCCGAATTTGAAGTCGAATCTCATCAATTCTTATATATTTGAGTGAGTTTGCAACTAACTTTGTCAGCCATCGTCCATTCACTTCCATTGAAGCCCATTGAGGTCGATTGCTACTTTGTATTGATTGAAAAGGTTCAAAGTCTATTTTCCGAATTTGAAGTAGAATCTCATCAATTCTTATATAATTGAGTAAGTTTGCAACTAACTTTGTCAGCAATCGTCCATTCACTTCCATTGAAGCCCATTGAGGTCGATTGTTACTTTGTATTGATTGAAAATTTTCAAAGTCTATCTTCCTAATTTGAAGTCGAATCTCATCAATTCTTATATATTTGAGTGAGTTTGCAACATCTTGGTCAGATATCGTCGATTTACATCCATTGAAGCCCATTGAGGTTGATTATCACTTTGTGTTGATTGAAAATTTTCAAAGTCTATTTTCCTAATTTGGAGTCGAATCTCATCAATTCTTATATATTTGAGTGAGTTTGCAACATCTTGGTCAGATATCGTCGATTTACATCCATTGAAGCCCATTGAGGTCGATTGTAACTTTGTGTTGATTGAAAATTTTCAGAGTCTATCATCCTAATTTGAAGTCGAATCTCATCAATTCTTATATATTTGAGTGAGTTTGCAACATCTTGGTCAGATATCGTCGATTTACATCCATTGAAGCCCATTGAGGTTGATTATCACTTTGTGTTGATTGAAAATTTTCAAAGTCTATTTTCCTAATTTGGAGTCGAATCTCATCAATTCTTATATATTTGAGTGAGTTTGCAACATCTTGGTCAGATATCGTCGATTTACATCCATTGAAGCCCATTGAGGTCGATTGTAACTTTTTGTTGATTGAAAATTTTCAGAGTCTATCATCCTAATTTGAAGTCGAATCTCATCAATTCTTATATATTTGAGTGAGTTTGCAACATCTTGGTCAGATATCGTCGATTTACATCCATTGATGCCCATTGAGGTTGATTATCACTTTGTGTTGATTAAAAAATTTTCAAAATCTATCTTCCTAATTTGAAGTCGAATCTCATCAATTGTTATATATTTGAGTGAGTTTGCAACATCTTGGTCAGATATCGTCGATTTACATCCATTGAAGCCCATTGAGGTCGATTGTCACTTTGTGTTGATTGAAAATTTTCAAAGTCTATCTTCCTAATTTGGAGTCGAATCTCATCAATTCTTATATATTTGAGTGAGTTTGCTACATCTTGGTCAGATATCGTCGATTTACATCCATTGAAGCAGATTGAGGTCGATTGTAACTTTGTGTTGATTGAAAATTTTCAAAGTCTATCTTCCTAATTTGAAGTCGAATCTCATCACTTCTTATATATTTGAGTGAGTTTGCAACATCTTGGTCAGATATCGTCGATTTACATCCATTGAAGCAGATTGAGGTCGATTGTAACTTTGTGTGGATTGAAAATTTTCAAAGTCTATCTTCCTAATTTGAAGTCGAATCTCATCAATTCTTATATATTTGAGTGAGTTTGCAACATCTTGGTCAGATATCGTCGATTTACATCCATTGAAGCCCATTGAGGTTGATTATCACTTTGTGTTGATTGAAAATTTTCAAAGTCTATTTTCCTAATTTGAAGTCGAATCTCATCAATTGTTATATATTTGAGTGAGTTTGCAACATCTTGGTCAGATATCGTCGATTTACATCCATTGAAGCCCATTGAGGTCGATTGTAACTTTGTGTTGATTGAAAATTTTCAGAGTCTATCTTCCTAATTTGAAGTCGAATCTCATCACTTCTTATATATTTGAGTGAGTTTGCAACATCTTGGTCAGATATCGTCGATTTACATCCATTGAAGCAGATTGAGGTCGATTGTAACTTTGTGTTGATTGAAAATTTTCAAAGTCTATCTTCCTAATTTGAAGTCGAATCTCATCAATTCTTATATATTTGAGTGAGTTTGCAACATCTTGGTCAGATATCGTCGATTTACATCCATTGATGCCCATTGAGGTTGATTATCACTTTGTGTTGATTAAAAAGTTTTCAAAATCTATCTTCCTAATTTGAAGTCGAATCTCATCAATTGTTATATATTTGAGTGAGTTTGCAACATCTTGGTCAGATATCGTCGATTTACATCCATTGAAGCCCATTGAGGTCGATTGTCACTTTGTGTTGATTGAAAATTTTCAAAGTCTATCTTCCTAATTTGGAGTCGAATCTCATCAATTCTTATATATTTGAGTGAGTTTGCAACATCTTGGTCAGATATCGTCGATTTACATCCATTGAAGCAGATTGAGGTCGATTGTAACTTTGTGTTGATTGAAAATTTTCAAAGTCTATCTTCCTAATTTGAAGTCGAATCTCATCACTTCTTATATATTTGAGTGAGTTTGCAACATCTTGGTCAGAAATCGTCGATTTACATCCATTGAAGCAGATTGAGGTCGATTGTAACTTTGTGTTGATTGAAAATTTTCAAAGTCTATCTTCCTAATTTGAAGTCGAATCTCATCACTTCTTATATATTTGAGTGAGTTTGCAACATCTTGGTCAGATATCGTCGATTTACATCCATTGAAGCAGATTGAGGTCGATTGTAACTTTCTGTGGATTGAAAATTTTCAAAGTCTATCTTCCTAATTTGAAGTCGAATCTCATCAATTCTTATATATTTGAGTGAGTTTGCAACATCTTGGTCAGATATCGTCGATTTACATCCATTGAAGCCCTTTGAGGTTGATTATCACTTTGTGTTGATTGAAAATTTTCAAAGTCTATTTTCCTAATTTGGAGTCGAATCTCATCAATTCTTATATATTTGAGTGAGTTTGCAACATCTTGGTCAGATATCGTCGATTTACATCCATTGAAGCCCATTGAGGTCGATTGTAACTTTGTGTTGATTGAAAATTTTCAGAGTCTATCTTCCTAATTTGAAGTCGAATCTCATCAATTCTTATATATTTGAGTGAGTTTGCAACATCTTGGTCAGATATCGTCGATTTACATCCATTGATGCCGATTGAGGTTGATTATCACTTTGTGTTGATTAAAAAATTTTCAAAATCTATCTTCCTAATTTGAAGTCGAATCTCATCAATTGTTATATATTTGAGTGAGTTTGCAACATCTTGGTCAGATATCGTCGATTTACATCCATTGAAGCCCATTGAGGTCGATTGTCACTTTGTGTTGATTGAAAATTTTCAAAGTCTATCTTCCTAATTTGGAGTCGAATCTCATCAATTCTTATATATTTAAGTGAGTTTGCAACATCTTGGTCAGATATCGTCGATTTACATCCATTGAAGCAGATTGAGGTCGATTGTAACTTTGTGTTGATTGAAAATTTTCAAAGTCTATCTTCCTAATTTGAAGTCGAATCTCATCACTTCTTATATATTTGAGTGAGTTTGCAACATCTTGGTCAGATATCGTCGATTTACATCCATTGAAGCAGATTGAGGTCGATTGTAACTTTGTGTGGATTGAAAATTTTCAAAGTCTATCTTCCTAATTTGAAGTCGAATCTCATCAATTCTTATATATTTGAGTGAGTTTGCAACATCTTGGTCAGATATCGTCGATTTACATCCATTGAAGCCCATTGAGGTTGATTATCACTTTGTGTTGATTGAAAATTTTCAAAGTCTATTTTCCTAATTTGAAGTCGAATCTCATCAATTGTTATATATTTGAGTGAGTTTGCAACATCTTGGTCAGATATCGTCGATTTACATCCATTGAAGCCCATTGAGGTCGATTGTAACTTTGTGTTGATTGAAAATTTTCAGAGTCTATCTTCCTAATTTGAAGTCGAATCTCATCACTTCTTATATATTTGAGTGAGTTTGCAACATCTTGGTCAGATATCGTCGATTTACATCCATTGAAGCAGATTGAGGTCGATTGTAACTTTGTGTTGATTGAAAATTTTCAAAGTCTATCTTCCTAATTTGAAGTCGAATCTCATCAATTCTTATATATTTGAGTGAGTTTGCAACATCTTGGTCAGATATCGTCGATTTACATCCATTGATGCCCATTGAGGTTGATTATCACTTTGTGTTGATTAAAAAGTTTTCAAAATCTATTTTCCTAATTTGAAGTCGAATCTCATCAATTGTTATATATTTGAGTGAGTTTGCAACATCTTGGTCAGATATCGTCGATTTACATCCATTGAAGCCCATTGAGGTCGATTGTCACTTTGTGTTGATTGAAAATTTTCAAAGTCTATCTTCCTAATTTGGAGTCGAATCTCATCAATTCTTATATATTTGAGTGAGTTTGCAACATCTTGGTCAGATATCGTCGATTTACATCCATTGAAGCAGATTGAGGTCGATTGTAACTTTGTGTTGATTGAAAATTTTCAAAGTCTATCTTCCTAATTTGAAGTCGAATCTCATCACTTCTTATATATTTGAGTGAGTTTGCAACATCTTGGTCAGAAATCGTCGATTTACATCCATTGAAGCAGATTGAGGTCGATTGTAACTTTCTGTGGATTGAAAATTTTCAAAGTCTATCTTCCTAATTTGAAGTCGAATCTCATCAATTCTTATATATTTGAGTGAGTTTGCAACATCTTGGTCAGATATCGTCGATTTACATCCATTGAAGCCCTTTGAGGTTGATTATCACTTTGTGTTGATTGAAAATTTTCAAAGTCTATTTTCCTAATTTGGAGTCGAATCTCATCAATTCTTATATATTTGAGTGAGTTTGCAACATCTTGGTCAGATATCGTCGATTTACATCCATTGAAGCCCATTGAGGTCGATTGTAACTTTGTGTTGATTGAAAATTTTCAGAGTCTATCTTCCTAATTTGAAGTCGAATCTCATCAATTCTTATATATTTGAGTGAGTTTGCAACATCTTGGTCAGATATCGTCGATTTACATCCATTGATGCCGATTGAGGTTGATTATCACTTTGTGTTGATTAAAAAATTTTCAAAATCTATCTTCCTAATTTGAAGTCGAATCTCATCAATTGTTATATATTTGAGTGAGTTTGCAACATCTTGGTCAGATATCGTCGATTTACATCCATTGAAGCCCATTGAGGTCGATTGTCACTTTGTGTTGATTGAAAATTTTCAAAGTCTATCTTCCTAATTTGGAGTCGAATCTCATCAATTCTTATATATTTAAGTGAGTTTGCAACATCTTGGTCAGATATCGTCGATTTACATCCATTGAAGCAGATTGAGGTCGATTGTAACTTTGTGTTGATTGAAAATTTTCAAAGACTATCTTCCTAATTTGAAGTCGAATCTCATCACTTCTTATATATTTGAGTGAGTTTGCAACATCTTGGTCAGATATCGTCGATTTACATCCATTGAAGCAGATTGAGGTCGATTGTAACTTTGTGTGGATTGAAAATTTTCAAAGTCTATCTTCCTAATTTGAAGTCGAATCTCATCAATTCTTATATATTTGAGTGAGTTCGCAACATCTTGGTCAGATATCGTCGATTTACATCCATTGAAGCCCATTGAGGTTGATTATCACTTTGTGTTGATTGAAAATTTTCAAAGTCTATTTTCCTAATTTGAAGTCGAATCTCATCAATTGTTATATATTTGAGTGAGTTTGCAACATCTTGGTCAGATATCGTCGATTTACATCCATTGAAGCCCATTGAGGTCGATTGTAACTTTGTGTTGATTGAAAATTTTCAGAGTCTATCTTCCTAATTTGAAGTCGAATCTCATCACTTCTTATATATTTGAGTGAGTTTGCAACATCTTGGTCAGATATCGTCGATTTACATCCATTGAAGCAGATTGAGGTCGATTGTAACTTTGTGTTGATTGAAAATTTTCAAAGTCTATCTTCCTAATTTGAAGTCGAATCTCATCAATTCTTATATATTTGAGTGAGTTTGCAACATCTTGGTCAGATATCGTCGATTTACATCCATTGATGCCCATTGAGGTTGATTATCACTTTGTGTTGATTAAAAAATTTTCAAAATCTATCTTCCTAATTTGAAGTCGAATCTCATCAATTGTTATATATTTGAGTGAGTTTGCAACATCTTGGTCAGATATCGTCGATTTACATCCATTGAAGCCCATTGAGGTCGATTGTCACTTTGTGTTGATTGAAAATTTTCAAAGTCTATCTTCCTAATTTGGAGTCGAATCTCATCAATTCTTATATATTTGAGTGAGTTTGCAACATCTTGGTCAGATATCGTCGATTTACATCCATTGAAGCAGATTGAGGTCGATTGTAACTTTGTGTTGATTGAAAATTTTCAAAGTCTATCTTCCTAATTTAAAGTCGAATCTCATCACTTCTTATATATTTGAGTGAGTTTGCAACATCTTGGTCAGATATCGTCGATTTACATCCATTGAAGCAGATTGAGGTCGATTGTAACTTTGTGTGGATTGAAAATTTTCAAAGTCTATCTTCCTAATTTGAAGTCGAATCTCATCAATTGTTATATATTTGAGTGAGTTTGCAACATCTTGGTCAGATATAGTCGATTTACATCCATTGAAGCCCATTGAGGTCGATTGTAACTTTGTGTTGATTGAAAATTTTCAAAGTCTATCTTCCTAATTTGAAGTCGAATCTCATCAATTGTTATATATTTGACTGAGTTTGCAACATCTTGGTCAGATATCGTCGATTTACATCCATTGAAGCCCATTGAGGTCGATTGTCACTTTGTGTTGATTGAAAATTTTCAAAGTCTATCTTCCTAATTTGGAGTCGAATCTCATCAATTCTTATATATTTGAGTGAGTTTGCAACATCTTGGTCAGATATCGTCGATTTACATCCATTGAAGCAGATTGAGGTCGATTGTAACTTTGTGTTGATTGAAAATTTTCAAAGTCTATCTTCCTAATTTGAAGTCGAATCTCATCAATTCTTATATATTTGAGTGAGTTCGCATTTAACTTCGACAGATATCGTCGATTTACAGCCATTGAAGCCGATTGAGGTCGATTGTCACTTTGTGTTAATTGAAAATTTTCAAAGTCTATCTTCCTAATTTGAAGTCGACTCTCATCAATTCTTATATATTTGAGTGAGTTTGCAACATCTTGGTCAGATATCGTCGATTTACATCCATCGAAGCAGATTGAGCTCGATTGTCACTATGTGTTGATTGAAAATTTTCAAAGTCTATCTTCCTAAGTTGAAGTCGAGTCTCATCAATTCTTATATATTTGAGTGAGTTCGCATTTAACTTCGACAGATATCGTCGATTTACATCCATTGAAGCCCATTGAGGTCGATTGTCACTTTGTGTTGATTGAAAATTTTCAAAGTCTATCTTCCTAATTTGAAGTCGAATCTCATCAATTCTCATATATTTGAGTGAGTTTGCAACATCTTGGTCAGATATAGTCGATTTACATCCATTGAAGCCCATAGAGGTCGATTGTAACTTTGTGTTGATTGAAAATTTTCAAAGTCTATCTTCCTAATTTGGAGTCGAATCCCATCAATTCTTATATATTTGAGTGAGTTTGCAACATCTTGGTCAGATATCGTCGATTTACAGCCATTGAAGCAGAATGAGGTCGATTGTAACTTTGTGTTGATTGAAAATTTTCAAAGTCTATCTTCCTAATTTGAAGTCGAATCTCATCAATTGTTATATATTTGAGTGAGTTTGCAACATCTTGGTCAGATATCGTCGATTTACATCCATTGAAGCAGAATGAGCTCGATTGTCACTATGTGTTGATTGAAAATTTTCAAAGTCTATCATCCTAAGTTGAAGTCGAGTCTCATCAATTCTTATATATTTGAGTGAGTTCGCATTTAACTTCGACAGATATCGTCGATTTACAGCCATTGAAGCCGATTGAGGTCGATTGTCACTTTGTGTTAATTGAAAATTTTCAAAGTCTATCTTCCTAATTTGAAGTCGAATCTCATCAATTCTTATATATTTGAGTGAGTTTGCATCATCTTGGTCAGATATCGTGGATTTACATCCATCGAAGCAGATTGAGCTCGATTGTCACTATGTATTGATTGAAAATTTTCAAAGTCTATCTTCCTAAGTTGAAGTCGAGTCTCATCAATTCTTATATATTTGAGTGAGTTCGCATTTAACTTCGACAGATATCGTCGATTTACATCCATTGAAGCCCATTGAGGTCGATTGTCACTTTGTGTTGATTGAAAATTTTCAAAGTCTATTTTCCTAATTTGAAATCGAATCTCATCACTTCTTATATATTTGAGTGAGTTTGCAACATCTTGGTCAGATATCGTCGATTTACTTCCATTGAAGCAGATTGAGGTCGATTGTAACTTTGTGTTGATTGAAAATTTTCAAAGTCTATCTTCCTAATTTGAAGTCGAATCTCATCAATTCTTATATATTTGAGTGAGTTTGCAACATCTTGGTCAGATATCGTCGATTTACATCCATTGAAGCAGATTGAGCTCGATTGTCACTATGTGTTGATTGAAAATTTTCAAAGTCTATCTTCCTAAGTTGAAGTCGAGTCTCATCAATTCTTATATATTTGAGTGAGTTCGCATTCAACTTCGACAGATATCGTCGATTTACATCCATTGAAGCCCATTGAGGTCGATTGTCACTTTGTGTTGATTGAAAATTTTCAAAGTCTATTTTCCTAATTTGAAGTCGAATCTCATCAATTTTTATATATTTGAGTGAGTTTGCAACATCTTGGTCAGATATAGTCGATTTACATCCATTGAAACCCATTGAGGTCGATTGTAACTTTGTGTTGATTGAAAATTTTCAAAGTCTATCTTCCTAATTTGGAGTCGAATCCCATCAATTCTTATATATTTGAGTGAGTTCGCATTTAACTTCGACAGATATCGTCGATTTACATCCATTGAAGCCCATTGAGGTCGATTGTCACTTTGTGTTGATTGAAAATTTTCAAAGTCTATTTTCCTAATTTGAAATCGAATCTCATCACTTCTTATATATTTGAGTGAGTTTGCAACATCTTGGTCAGATATAGTCGATTTACATCCATTGAAGCCCATAGAGGTCGATTGTAACTCTGTGTTGATTGAAAATTTTCAAAGTCTATCTTCCTAATTTGGAGTCGAATCCCATCAATTCTTATATATTTGAGTGAGTTTGCAACATCTTGGTCAGATATCGTCGATTTACAGCCATTGAAGCAGAATGAGGTCGATTGTAACTTTGTGTTGATTGAAAATTTTCAAAGTCTATCTTCCTAATTTGAAGTCGAATCTCATCAATTGTTATATATTTGAGTGAGTTTGCAACATCTTGGTCAGATATCGTCGATTTACATCCATTGAAGCAGAATGAGCTCGATTGTCACTATGTGTTGATTGAAAATTTTCAAAGTCTATCTTCCTAAGTTGAAGTCGAGTCTCATCAATTCTTATATATTTGAGTGAGTTCGCATTTAACTTCGACAGATATCGTCGATTTACATCCATTGAAGCCCATTGAGGTCGATTGTCACTTTGTGTTGATTGAAAATTTTCAAAGTCTATTTTCCTAATTTGAAATCGAATCTCATCAATTCTTATATATTTGAGTGAGTTTGCAACATCTTGGTCAGATATCGTCGATTTACATCCATTGAAGCAGATTGAGCTCGATTGTCACTATGTGTTGATTGAAAATTTTCAAAGTCTATCTTCCTAAGTTGAAGTCGAGTCTCATCAATTCTTATATATTTGAGTGAGTTCGCATTTAACTTCGACAGATATCGTCGATTTACATCCATTGAAGCCCATTGAGGTCGATTGTCACTTTGTGTTGATTGAAAATTTTCAAAGTCTATTTTCCTAATTTGAAGTCGAATCTCATCAATTTTTATATATTTGAGTGAGTTTGCAACATCTTGGTCAGATATAGTCGATTTACATCCATTGAAGCCCATTGAGGTCGATTGTAACTTTGTGTTGATTGAAAATTTTCAAAGTCTATCTTCCTAATTTGGAGTCGAATCCCATCAATTCTTATATATTTGAGTGAGTTTGCAACATCTTGGTCAGATATCGTCGATTTACAGCCATTGAAGCAGAATGAGGTCGATTGTAACTTTGTGTTGATTGAAAATTTTCAAAGTCTATCTTCCTAATTCGAAGTCGAATCTCATCAATTGTTATATATTTGAGTGAGTTTGCAACATCTTGGTCAGATATCGTCGATTTACATCCATTGAAGCAGAATGAGCTCGATTGTCACTATGTGTTGATTGAAAATTTTCAAAGTCTATCTTCCTAAGTTGAAGTCGAGTCTCATCAATTCTTATATATTTGAGTGAGTTCGCATTTAACTTCGACAGATATCGTCGATTTACAGCCATTGAAGCCGATTGAGGTCGATTGTCACTTTGTGTTAATTGAAAATTTTCAAATTCTATCTTCCTAATTTGAAGTCGAATCTCATCAATTCTTATATATTTGAGTGAGTTTGCAACATCTTGGTCAGATATCGTCGATTTACATCCATCGAAGCAGATTGAGCTCGATTGTCACTATGTATTGATTGAAAATTTTCAAAGTCTATCTTCCTAAGTTGAAGTCGAGTCTCATCAATTCTTATATATTTGAGTGAGTTCGCATTTAACTTCGACAGATATCGTCGATTTACATCCATTGAAGCCCATTGAGGTTGATTGTCACTTTGTGTTGATTGAAAATTTTCAAAGTCTATTTTCCTAATTTGAAGTCGAATCTCATCACTTCTTATATATTTGAGTGAGTTTGCAACATCTTGATCAGATATCGTCGATTTACTTCCATTGAAGCAGATTGAGGTCGATTGTAACTTTGTGTTGATTGAAAATTTTCAGAGTCTATCTTCCTAATTTGAAGTCGAATCTCATCACTTCTTATATATTTGAGTGAGTTTGCAACATCTTGGTCAGATATCGTCGATTTACATCCATTGAAGCAGATTGAGGTCGATTGTAACTTTGTGTTGATTGAAAATTTTCAAAGTCTATCTTCCTAATTTGAAGTCGAATCTCATCAATTCTTATATATTTGAGTGAGTTTGCAACATCTTGGTCAGATATCGTCGATTTACATCCATTGATGCCCATTGAGGTTGATTATCACTTTGTGTTGATTAAAAAATTTTCAAAATCTATCTTCCTAATTTGAAGTCGAATCTCATCAATTGTTATATATTTGAGTGAGTTTGCAACATCTTGGTCAGATATCGTCGATTTACATCCATTGAAGCCCATTGAGGTCGATTGTCACTTTGTGTTGATTGAAAATTTTCAAAGTCTATCTTCCTAATTTGGAGTCGAATCTCATCAATTCTTATATATTTGAGTGAGTTTGCAACATCTTGGTCAGATATCGTCGATTTACATCCATTGAAGCAGATTGAGGTCGATTGTAACTTTGTGTTGATTGAAAATTTTCAAAGTCTATCTTCCTAATTTAAAGTCGAATCTCATCACTTCTTATATATTTGAGTGAGTTTGCAACATCTTGGTCAGATATCGTCGATTTACATCCATTGAAGCAGATTGAGGTCGATTGTAACTTTGTGTGGATTGAAAATTTTCAAAGTCTATCTTCCTAATTTGAAGTCGAATCTCATCAATTGTTATATATTTGAGTGAGTTTGCAACATCTTGGTCAGATATAGTCGATTTACATCCATTGAAGCCCATTGAGGTCGATTGTAACTTTGTGTTGATTGAAAATTTTCAAAGTCTATCTTCCTAATTTGAAGTCGAATCTCATCAATTGTTATATATTTGACTGAGTTTGCAACATCTTGGTCAGATATCGTCGATTTACATCCATTGAAGCCCATTGAGGTCGATTGTCACTTTGTGTTGATTGAAAATTTTCAAAGTCTATCTTCCTAATTTGGAGTCGAATCTCATCAATTCTTATATATTTGAGTGAGTTTGCAACATCTTGGTCAGATATCGTCGATTTACATCCATTGAAGCAGATTGAGGTCGATTGTAACTTTGTGTTGATTGAAAATTTTCAAAGTCTATCTTCCTAATTTGAAGTCGAATCTCATCAATTCTTATATATTTGAGTGAGTTCGCATTTAACTTCGACAGATATCGTCGATTTACAGCCATTGAAGCCGATTGAGGTCGATTGTCACTTTGTGTTAATTGAAAATTTTCAAAGTCTATCTTCCTAATTTGAAGTCGACTCTCATCAATTCTTATATATTTGAGTGAGTTTGCAACATCTTGGTCAGATATCGTCGATTTACATCCATCGAAGCAGATTGAGCTCGATTGTCACTATGTGTTGATTGAAAATTTTCAAAGTCTATCTTCCTAAGTTGAAGTCGAGTCTCATCAATTCTTATATATTTGAGTGAGTTCGCATTTAACTTCGACAGATATCGTCGATTTACATCCATTGAAGCCCATTGAGGTCGATTGTCACTTTGTGTTGATTGAAAATTTTCAAAGTCTATCTTCCTAATTTGAAGTCGAATCTCATCAATTCTCATATATTTGAGTGAGTTTGCAACATCTTGGTCAGATATAGTCGATTTACATCCATTGAAGCCCATAGAGGTCGATTGTAACTTTGTGTTGATTGAAAATTTTCAAAGTCTATCTTCCTAATTTGGAGTCGAATCCCATCAATTCTTATATATTTGAGTGAGTTTGCAACATCTTGGTCAGATATCGTCGATTTACAGCCATTGAAGCAGAATGAGGTCGATTGTAACTTTGTGTTGATTGAAAATTTTCAAAGTCTATCTTCCTAATTTGAAGTCGAATCTCATCAATTGTTATATATTTGAGTGAGTTTGCAACATCTTGGTCAGATATCGTCGATTTACATCCATTGAAGCAGAATGAGCTCGATTGTCACTATGTGTTGATTGAAAATTTTCAAAGTCTATCATCCTAAGTTGAAGTCGAGTCTCATCAATTCTTATATATTTGAGTGAGTTCGCATTTAACTTCGACAGATATCGTCGATTTACAGCCATTGAAGCCGATTGAGGTCGATTGTCACTTTGTGTTAATTGAAAATTTTCAAAGTCTATCTTCCTAATTTGAAGTCGAATCTCATCAATTCTTATATATTTGAGTGAGTTTGCATCATCTTGGTCAGATATCGTGGATTTACATCCATCGAAGCAGATTGAGCTCGATTGTCACTATGTATTGATTGAAAATTTTCAAAGTCTATCTTCCTAAGTTGAAGTCGAGTCTCATCAATTCTTATATATTTGAGTGAGTTCGCATTTAACTTCGACAGATATCGTCGATTTACATCCATTGAAGCCCATTGAGGTCGATTGTCACTTTGTGTTGATTGAAAATTTTCAAAGTCTATTTTCCTAATTTGAAATCGAATCTCATCACTTCTTATATATTTGAGTGAGTTTGCAACATCTTGGTCAGATATCGTCGATTTACTTCCATTGAAGCAGATTGAGGTCGATTGTAACTTTGTGTTGATTGAAAATTTTCAAAGTCTATCTTCCTAATTTGAAGTCGAATCTCATCAATTCTTATATATTTGAGTGAGTTTGCAACATCTTGGTCAGATATCGTCGATTTACATCCATTGAAGCAGATTGAGCTCGATTGTCACTATGTGTTGATTGAAAATTTTCAAAGTCTATCTTCCTAAGTTGAAGTCGAGTCTCATCAATTCTTATATATTTGAGTGAGTTCGCATTCAACTTCGACAGATATCGTCGATTTACATCCATTGAAGCCCATTGAGGTCGATTGTCACTTTGTGTTGATTGAAAATTTTCAAAGTCTATTTTCCTAATTTGAAGTCGAATCTCATCAATTTTTATATATTTGAGTGAGTTTGCAACATCTTGGTCAGATATAGTCGATTTACATCCATTGAAACCCATTGAGGTCGATTGTAACTTTGTGTTGATTGAAAATTTTCAAAGTCTATCTTCCTAATTTGGAGTCGAATCCCATCAATTCTTATATATTTGAGTGAGTTCGCATTTAACTTCGACAGATATCGTCGATTTACATCCATTGAAGCCCATTGAGGTCGATTGTCACTTTGTGTTGATTGAAAATTTTCAAAGTCTATTTTCCTAATTTGAAATCGAATCTCATCACTTCTTATATATTTGAGTGAGTTTGCAACATCTTGGTCAGATATAGTCGATTTACATCCATTGAAGCCCATAGAGGTCGATTGTAACTCTGTGTTGATTGAAAATTTTCAAAGTCTATCTTCCTAATTTGGAGTCGAATCCCATCAATTCTTATATATTTGAGTGAGTTTGCAACATCTTGGTCAGATATCGTCGATTTACAGCCATTGAAGCAGAATGAGGTCGATTGTAACTTTGTGTTGATTGAAAATTTTCAAAGTCTATCTTCCTAATTTGAAGTCGAATCTCATCAATTGTTATATATTTGAGTGAGTTTGCAACATCTTGGTCAGATATCGTCGATTTACATCCATTGAAGCAGAATGAGCTCGATTGTCACTATGTGTTGATTGAAAATTTTCAAAGTCTATCTTCCTAAGTTGAAGTCGAGTCTCATCAATTCTTATATATTTGAGTGAGTTCGCATTTAACTTCGACAGATATCGTCGATTTACATCCATTGAAGCCCATTGAGGTCGATTGTCACTTTGTGTTGATTGAAAATTTTCAAAGTCTATTTTCCTAATTTGAAATCGAATCTCATCAATTCTTATATATTTGAGTGAGTTTGCAACATCTTGGTCAGATATCGTCGATTTACATCCATTGAAGCAGATTGAGCTCGATTGTCACTATGTGTTGATTGAAAATTTTCAAAGTCTATCTTCCTAAGTTGAAGTCGAGTCTCATCAATTCTTATATATTTGAGTGAGTTCGCATTTAACTTCGACAGATATCGTCGATTTACATCCATTGAAGCCCATTGAGGTCGATTGTCACTTTGTGTTGATTGAAAATTTTCAAAGTCTATTTTCCTAATTTGAAGTCGAATCTCATCAATTTTTATATATTTGAGTGAGTTTGCAACATCTTGGTCAGATATAGTCGATTTACATCCATTGAAGCCCATTGAGGTCGATTGTAACTTTGTGTTGATTGAAAATTTTCAAAGTCTATCTTCCTAATTTGGAGTCGAATCCCATCAATTCTTATATATTTGAGTGAGTTTGCAACATCTTGGTCAGATATCGTCGATTTACAGCCATTGAAGCAGAATGAGGTCGATTGTAACTTTGTGTTGATTGAAAATTTTCAAAGTCTATCTTCCTAATTCGAAGTCGAATCTCATCAATTGTTATATATTTGAGTGAGTTTGCAACATCTTGGTCAGATATCGTCGATTTACATCCATTGAAGCAGAATGAGCTCGATTGTCACTATGTGTTGATTGAAAATTTTCAAAGTCTATCTTCCTAAGTTGAAGTCGAGTCTCATCAATTCTTATATATTTGAGTGAGTTCGCATTTAACTTCGACAGATATCGTCGATTTACAGCCATTGAAGCCGATTGAGGTCGATTGTCACTTTGTGTTAATTGAAAATTTTCAAATTCTATCTTCCTAATTTGAAGTCGAATCTCATCAATTCTTATATATTTGAGTGAGTTTGCAACATCTTGGTCAGATATCGTCGATTTACATCCATCGAAGCAGATTGAGCTCGATTGTCACTATGTATTGATTGAAAATTTTCAAAGTCTATCTTCCTAAGTTGAAGTCGAGTCTCATCAATTCTTATATATTTGAGTGAGTTCGCATTTAACTTCGACAGATATCGTCGATTTACATCCATTGAAGCCCATTGAGGTCGATTGTCACTTTGTGTTGATTGAAAATTTTCAAAGTCTATTTTCCTAATTTGAAATCGAATCTCATCACTTCTTATATATTTGAGTGAGTTTGCAACATCTTGATCAGATATCGTCGATTTACTTCCATTGAAGCAGATTGAGGTCGATTGTAACTTTGTGTTGATTGAAAATTTTCAAAGTCTATCTTCCTAATTTGAAGTCGAATCTCATCAATTCTTATATATTTGAGTGAGTTTGCAACATCTTGGTCAGCTATCGTCGATCTACATCCATTGAAGCAGATTGAGCTCGATTGTCACTATGTGTTGATTGAAAATTTTCGAAGTCTATCTTCCTAAGTTGAAGTCGAGTCTCATCAATTCTTATATATTTGAGTGAGTTCGCATTTAACTTCGACAGATATCGTCGATTTACAGCCATTGAAGCCGATTGAGGTCGATTGTCACTTTGTGTTAATTGAAAATTTTCAAAGTCTATCTTCCTAATTTGAAGTCGAATCTCATCAATTCTTATATATTTGAGTGAGTTTGCAACATCTTGGTCAGATATCGTCGATTTACATCCATCGAAGCAGATTGAGCTCGATTGTCACTATGTATTGATTGAAAATTTTCAAAGTCTATCTTCCTAAGTTGAAGTCGAGTCTCATCAATTCTTATATATTTGAGTGAGTTCGCATTTAACTTCGACAGATATCGTCGATTTACATCCATTGAAGCCCATTGAGGTCGATTGTCACTTTGTGTTGATTGAAAATTTTCAAAGTCTATTTTCCTAATTTGAAATCGAATCTCATCACTTCTTATATATTTGAGTGAGTTTGCAACATCTTGGTCAGATATCGTCGATTTACTTCCATTGAAGCAGATTGAGGTCGATTGTAACTTTGTGTTGATTGAAAATTTTCAAAGTCTATCTTCCTAATTTGAAGTCGAATCTCATCAATTCTTATATATTTGAGTGAGTTTGCAACATCTTGGTCAGATATCGTCGATTTACATCCATTGAAGCAGATTGAGCTCGATTGTCACTATGTGTTGATTGAAAATTTTCAAATTCTATCTTCCTAAGTTGAAGTCGAGTCTCATCAATTCTTATATATTTGAGTGAGTTCGCATTTAACTTCGACAGATATCGTAGATTTACATCCATTGAAGCCCATTGAGGTCGATTGTCACTTTGTGTTGATTGAAAATTTTCAAAGTCTATTTTCCTAATTTGAAGTCGAATCTCATCAATTTTTATATATTTGAGTGAGTTTGCAACATCTTGGTCAGATATAGTCGATTTACATCCATTGAAGCCCATTGAGGTCGATTGTAACTTTGTGTTGATTGAAAATTTTCAAAGTCTATCTTCCTAATTTGGAGTCGAATCCCATCAATTCTTATATATTTGAGTGAGTTTGCAACATCTTGGTCAGATATCGTCGATTTACAGCCAATGAAGCAGAATGAGGTCGATTGTTACTTTGTGTTGATTGATAATTTTCAAAGTCTATCTTCCTAATTTGAAGTCGAATCTCATCAATTGTTATATATTTGAGTGAGTTTGCAACATCTTGGTCAGATATCGTCGATTTACATCCATTGAAGCAAAATGAGCTCGATTGTCACTATGTGTTGATTGAAAATTTTCAAAGTCTATCTTCCTAAGTTGAAGTCGAGTCTCATCAATTCTTATATATTTGAGTGAGTTCGCATTTAACTTCGACAGATATCGTCGATTTACAGCCATTGAAGCCGATTGAGGTCGATTGTCACTTTGTGTTAATTGAAAATTTTCAAAGTCTATCATTCTAATTTGAAGTCGAATCTCATCAATTCTTATATATTTGAGTGAGTTTGCAACATCTTGGTCAGATATCGTCGATTTACATCCATCGAAGCAGATTGAGCTCGATTGTCACTATGTATTGATTGAAAATTTTCAAAGTCTATCTTCCTAAGTTGAAGTCGAGTCTCATCAATTCTTATATATTTGAGTGAGTTCGCATTTAACTTCGACAGATATCGTCGATTTACATCCATTGAAGCCCATTGAGGTCGATTGTCACTTTGTGTTGATTGAAAATTTTCAAAGTCTATTTTCCTAATTTGAAATCGAATCTCATCACTTCTTATATATTTGAGTGAGTTTGCAACATCTTGATCAGATATCGTCGATTTACTTCCATTGAAGCAGATTGAGGTCGATTGTAACTTTGTGTTGATTGAAAATTTTCAAAGTCTATCTTCCTAATTTGAAGTCGAATCTCATCAATTCTTATATATTTGAGTGAGTTTGCAACATCTTGGTCAGATATCGTCGATTTACATCCATTGAAGCAGATTGAGCTCGATTGTCACTATGTGTTGATTGAAAATTTTCAAAGTCTATCTTCCTAAGTTGAAGTCGAGTCTCATCAATTCTTATATATTTGAGTGAGTTCGCATTTAACTTCGACAGATATCGTCGATTTACATCCATTGAAGCAGATTAAGGTCGATTGTCACTTTGTGTTGATTGAAAATTTTCAAAGTCTATTTTCCTAATTTGAAGTCGAATCTCATCAATTTTTATATATTTTAGTGAGTTTGCAACATCTTGGTCAGATATAGTCGATTTACATCCATTGAAGCCCATTGAGGTCGATTGTAACTTTGTGTTGATTGAAAATTTTCAAAGTCTATCTTCCTAATTTGGAGTCGAATCCCATCAATTCTTATATATTTGAGTGAGTTTGCAACATCTTGGTCAGATATCGTCGATTTACAGCCATTGAAGCAGAATGAGGTCGATTGTAACTTTGTGTTGATTGAAAATTTTCAAAGTCTATCTTCCTAATTTGAAGTCGAATCTCATCAATTGTTATATATTTGAGTGAGTTTGCAACATCTTGGTCAGATATCGTCGATTTACATCCATTGAAGCAGAATGAGCTCGATTGTCACTATGTGTTGATTGAAAATTTTCAAAGTCTATCTTCCTAATTTGAAGTCGAATCTCATCAATTCTGATATATTTGAGTGAGTTTGCAACATCTTGGTCAGATATCGTCGATTTATATCCATTGAAGCAGATTGAGCTCGATTGTCACTATGTGTTGATTGAAAATTTTCAAAGTCTATCTTCCTAAGTTGAAGTCGAGTCTCATCAATTCTTATATATTCGAGTGAGTTCGCATTTAACTTCGACAGATATCGTCGATTTACATCCATTGAAGCCCATTGAGGTCGATTGTCACTTTGTGTTGATTGAAAATTTTCAAAGTCTATTTTCCTAATTTGAAGTCGAATCTCATCAATTTTCATATATTTGAGTGAGTTTGCAACATCTTGGTCAGATATAGTCGATTTACATCCATTGAAGCCCATTGAGATCGATTGTAACTTTGTGTTGATTGAAAATTTTCAAAGTCTATCTTCCTAATTTGGAGTCGAATCCCATCAATTCTTATATATTTGAGTGAGTTTGCAACATCTTGGTCAGATATCGTCGATTTACAGCCATTGAAGCAGAATGAGGTCGATTGTAACTTTGTGTTGATTGAAAATTTTCAAAGTCTATCTTCCTAATTTGAAGTCGAATCTCATCAATTCTTATATATTTGAGTGAGTTCGCATTTAACTTCGACAGATATCGTCGATTTACAGCCATTGAAGCCGATTGAGGTCGATTGTCACTTTGTGTTAATTGAAAATTTTCAAAGTCTATCTTCCTAATTTGAAGTCGAATCTCATCAATTCTTATATATTTGAGTGAGTTTGCAACATCTTGGTCAGATATCGTCGATTTACATCCATTGAAGCAGATTGAGCTCGATTGTCACTATGTGTTGATTGAAAATTTTCAAAGTCTATCTTCCTAAGTTGAAGTCGAGTCTCATCAATTCTTATATATTTGAGTGAGTTCGCATTTAACTTCGACAGATATCGTCGATTTACATCCATTGAAGCAGATTAAGGTCGATTGTAACTTTGTGTTGATTGAAAATTTTCAAAGTCTATCTTCCTAATTTGAAGTCGAATCTCATCTATTGTTATATATTTGAGTGAGTTTGCAACATCTTGGTCAGATATCGTCGATTTACATCCATTGAAGCCCATTGAGGTCGATTGTCACTTTGTGTTGATTGAAAATTTTCAAAGTCTATCTTCCTAATTTGAAGTCGAATCTCATCAATTCTCATATATTTGAGTGAGTTTGCAACATCTTGGTCAGATATCGTCGATTTACATCCATTGAAGCCCATTGAGGTCGATTGTCACAATGTGTTGATTGAAAATTTTCAAAGTCTATCTTCCTAATTTGAAGTCGAATCTCATCAATTCTTATATATTTGAGTGAGTTTGCAACATCTTGGTCGGATATCGTCGATTTACATCCATTGAAGCAGATTGAGCTCGATTGTCACTATGTGTTGATTGAAAATTTTCAAAGTCTATCTTCCTAAGTTGAAGTCGAGTCTCATCAATTCTTATATATTTGAGTGAGTTCGCATTTAACTTCGACAGATATCGTCGATTTACATCCATTGAAGCAGATTAAGGTCGATTGTAACTTTGTGTTGATTGATAATTTTCAAAGTCTATCTTCCTAATTTGAAGTCGAATCTCATCAATTGTTATATATTTGAGTGAGTTTGCAACATCTTGGTCAGATATCGTCGATTTACATCCATTGAAGCCCATTGAGGTCGATTGTCACTTTGTGTTGATTGAAAATTTTCAAAGTCTATCTTCCTAATTTGGAGTCGAATCCCATCAATTCTCATATATTTGAGTGAGTTTGCAACATCTTGGTCAGATATCGTCGATTTACATCCATTGAAGCCCATTGAGGTCGATTGTCACTTTGTGTTGATTGAAAATTTTCAAAGTCTATCTTCCTAATTTGAAGTCGAATCTCATCAATTCTCATATATTTGAGTGAGTTTGCAACATCTTGATCAGATATCGTCGATTTACATCCATTGAAGCAGATTGAGGTCGATTGTAACTTTGTGTTGATTGAAAATTTTCAAAGTCTATCTTCCTAATTTGAAGTCGAATCTCATCACTTCTTATATATTTGAGTGAGTTTGCAACATCTTGGTCAGATATCGTCGATTTACATCCATTGAAGCAGATTGAGGTCGATTGTAACTTTGTGTTGATTGAAAATTTTCAAAGTCTTTCTTCCTAATTTGAAGTCGAATCTCATCAATTCTCATATATTTGAGTGAGTTTGCAACATCTTGGTCAGATATCGTCGATTTACATCCATTGAAGCCCATTGAGGTCGATTGTCACTTTGTGTTGATTGGAAATTTTCAAAGTCTATTTTCCTAATTTGAAATCGAATCTCATCACTTCTTATATATTTGAGTGAGTTTGCAACATCTTGATCAGATATCGTCGATTTACATCCATTGAAGCCCATTGAGGTCGATTGTAACTTTGTGTTGATTGAAAATTTTCAAATTCTATCTTCCTAATTTGAAGTCGAATCTCATCAATTCTTATATATTTGAGTGAGTTTGCAACATCTTGGTCAGATATCGTCGATTTACATCCATTGAAGCAGATTGAGCTCGATTGTCACTATGTGTTAATTGAAAATTTTCAAAGTCTATCTTCCTAAGTTGAAGTCGAGTCTCATCAATTCTTATATATTTGAGTGAGTTCGCATTTAACTTCGACAGATATCGTCGATTTACATCCATTGAAGCAGATTAAGGTCGATTGTAACTTTGTGTTGATTGAAAATTTTCAAAGTCTATCTTCCTAATTTGAAGTCGAATCTCATCTATTGTTATATATTTGAGTGAGTTTGCAACATCTTGGTCAGATATCGTCGATTTACATCCATTGAAGCAGATTGAGCTCGATTGTCACTATGTGTTGATTGAAAATTTTCAAAGTCTATCTTCCTAAGTTGAAGTCGAGTCTCATCAATTCTTATATATTTGAGTGAGTTCGCATTTAACTTCGACAGATATCGTCGATTTACATCCATTGAAGCAGATTAAGGTCGATTGTCACTTTGTGTTGATTGAAAATTTTCAAAGTCTATCTTCCTAATTTGAAGTCGAATCTCATCAATTCTCATATATTTGAGTGAGTTTGCAACATCTTGGTCAGATATCGTCGATTTACATCCATTGAAGCCCATTGAGGTCGATTGTCACAATGTGTTGATTGAAAATTTTCAAAGTCTATCTTCCTAATTTGAAGTCGAATCTCATCAATTCTTATATATTTGAGTGAGTTTGCAACATCTTGGTCAGATATCGTCGATTTACATCCATTGAAGCAGATTGAGCTCGATTGTCACTATGTGTTGATTGAAAATTTTCAAAGTCTATCTTCCTAAGTTGAAGTCGAGTCTCATCAATTCTTATATATTTGAGTGAGTTCGCATTTAACTTCGACAGATATCGTCGATTTACATCCATTGAAGCAGATTAAGGTCGATTGTAACTTTGTGTTGATTGATAATTTTCAAAGTCTATCTTCCTAATTTGAAGTCGAATCTCATCAATTGTTATATATTCGAGTGAGTTTGCAACATCTTGGTCAGATATCGTCGATTTACATCCATTGAAGCCCATTGAGGTCGATTGTCACTTTGTGTTGATTGAAAATTTTCAAAGTCTATCTTCCTAATTTGGAGTCGAATCTCATCAATTCTCATATATTTGAGTGAGTTTGCAACATCTTGGTCAGATATCGTCGATTTACATCCATTGAAGCCCATTGAGGTCGATTGTCACTTTGTGTTGATTGAAAATTTTCAAAGTCTATCTTCCTAATTTGAAGTCGAATCTCATCAATTCTCATATATTTGAGTGAGTTTGCAACATCTTGATCAGATATCGTCGATTTACATCCATTGAAGCAGATTGAGGTCGATTGTAACTTTGTGTTGATTGAAAATTTTCAAAGTCTATCTTCCTAATTTGAAGTCGAATCTCATCACTTCTTATATATTTGAGTGAGTTTGCAACATCTTGGTCAGATATCGTCGATTTACATCCATTGAAGCAGATTGAGGTCGATTGTAACTTTGTGTTGATTGAAAATTTTCAAAGTATCTTCCTAATTTGAAGTCAATTCTCATCAATTCTCATATATTTGAGTGAGTTTGCAACATCTTGGTCAGATATCGTCGATTTACATCCATTGAAGCCCATTGAAGGTCGATTGTAACTTTGTGTTGATTGAAAATTTTCAAAGTCTATCTTCCTAATTTGAAGTCGAATCTCATCAATTGTTATATATTTGAGTGAGTTTGCAACATCTTAGTCGGATATCGTCGATTTACATCCATTGAAGCCCATTGAGGTCGATTGTCACTTTGTGTTGATTGAAAATTTTCAAAGTCTGTCTTCCTAATTTGAAGTCGAATCTCATCAATTCTCATATATTTGAGTGAGTTTGCAACATCTTGGTCAGATATCGTCAATTTACATCCATTGAAGCCCATTGAGGTCGATTGTCACTTTGTGTTGATTGAAAATTTTCAAAGTTTATCTTCCTAATTTGGAGTCGAATCTCATCAATTCTTATATATTTGAGTGAGTTTGCAACATCTTGGTCAGATATCGTCGATTTACATCCATTGAAGCAGATTGAGGTCGATTGTAACTGTGTGTTGATTGAAAATTTCCAAAGTCTGTCTTCCTAATTTGAAGTCGAATCTCATCAATTCTCATATATTTGAGTGAGTTTGCAACATCTTGGTCAGATATCGTCAATTTACATCCATTGAAGCCCATTGAGGTCGATTGTCACTTTGTGTTGATTGAAAATTTTCAAAGTTTATCTTCCTAATTTGAAGTCGAATCTCATCAATTCTTATATATTTGAGTGAGTTTGCAACATCTTGGTCAGATATCGTCGATTTACATCCATTGAAGCAGATTGAGCTCGATTGTCACTATGTGTTGATTGAAAATTTTCAAAGTCTATCTTCCTAAGTTGAAGTCGAGTCTCATCAATTCTTATATATTTGAGTGAGTTCGCATTTAACTTCGACAGATATCGTCGATTTACATCCATTGAAGCAGATTAAGGTCGATTGTAACTTTGTGTTGATTGATAATTTTCAAAGTCTATCTTCCTAATTTGAAGTCGAATCTCATCAATTGTTATATATTTGAGTGAGTTTGCAACATCTTGGTCAGATATCGTCGATTTACATCCATTGAAGCCCATTGAGGTCGATTGTCACTTTGTGTTGATTGAAAATTTTCAAAGTCTATCTTCCTAATTTGGAGTCGAATCTCATCAATTCTCATATATTTGAGTGAGTTTGCAACATCTTGGTCAGATATCGTCGATTTACATCCATTGAAGCCCATTGAGGTCGATTGTCACTTTGTGTTGATTGAAAATTTTCAAAGTCTATCTTCCTAATTTGAAGTCGAATCTCATCAATTCTCATATATTTGAGTGAGTTTGCAACATCTTGATCAGATATCGTCGATTTACATCCATTGAAGCAGATTGAGGTCGATTGTAACTTTGTGTTGATTGAAAATTTTCAAAGTCTATCTTCCTAATTTGAAGTCGAATCTCATCACTTCTTATATATTTGAGTGAGTTTGCAACATCTTGGTCAGATATCGTCGATTTACATCCATTGAAGCAGATTGAGGTCGATTGTAACTTTGTGTTGATTGAAAATTTTCAAAGTATCTTCCTAATTTGAAGTCAATTCTCATCAATTCTCATATATTTGAGTGAGTTTGCAACATCTTGGTCAGATATCGTCGATTTACATCCATTGAAGCCCATTGAAGGTCGATTGTAACTTTGTGTTGATTGAAAATTTTCAAAGTCTATCTTCCTAATTTGAAGTCGAATCTCATCAATTGTTATATATTTGAGTGAGTTTGCAACATCTTAGTCGGATATCGTCGATTTACATCCATTGAAGCCCATTGAGGTCGATTGTCACTTTGTGTTGATTGAAAATTTTCAAAGTTTATCTTCCTAATTTGGAGTTGAATCTCATCAATTCTTATATATTTGAGTGAGTTTGCAACATCTTGGTCAGATATCGTCGATTTACATCCATTGAAGCAGATTGAGGTCGATTGTAACTGTGTGTTGATTGAAAATTTCCAAAGTCTGTCTTCCTAATTTGAAGTCGAATCTCATCAATTCTCATATATTTGAGTGAGTTTGCAACATCTTGGTCAGATATCGTCAATTTACATCCATTGAAGCCCATTGAGGTCGATTGTCACTTTGTGTTGATTGAAAATTTTCAAAGTTTATCTTCCTAATTTGGAGTCGAATCTCATCAATTCTTATATATTTGAGTGAGTTTGCAACATTTTGGTCAGATATCGTCGATTTACATCCATTGAAGCAGATTGAGGTCGATTGTAACTTTGTGTTGATTGAAAATTTTCAAAGTCTATCTTCCTAATTTGAAGTCGAATCTCATCAATTCTCACATATTTGAGTGAGTTTGCAACATCTTGGTCAGATATCGTCAATTTACATCCATTGAAGCCCATTGAGGTCGATTGTCACTTTGTGTTGATTGAAAATTTTCAAAGTCTATCTTCCTAATTTGGAGTCGAATCTCATCAATTCTTATATATTTGAGTGAGTTTGCAACATCTTGGTCAGATATCGTCGATTTACATCCATTGAAGCAGATTGAGGTCGATTGTAACTTTGTGTTGATTGAAAATTTTCAAAGTCTATCTTCCTAATTTGAAGTCGAATCTCATCAATTCTCATATATTTGAGTGAGTTTGCAACATCTTGGTCAGATATCGTCGATTGACATCCATTGAAGCCCATTGAGGTCGATTGTCACTATGTGTTGATTGAAAATTTTCAAAGTCTATCTTCCTAATTTGAAGTCGAATCTCATCAATTCTTATATATTCGAGTGAGTTTGCAACATCTTGGTCAGATATCGTCGATTTACATCCATTGAAGCCCATTGAGGTCGATTGTCACTTTGTGTTGATTGAAAATTTTCAAAGTTTATCTTCCTAATTTGGAGTCGAATCTCATCAATTCTTATATATTTGAGTGAGTTTGCAACATCTTGGTCAGATATCGTCGATTTACATCCATTGAAGCAGATTGAGGTCGATTGTCACTTTTTGTTGATTGAAAATTTTCGAAGTCTATCTTCCTAATTTGGGGTCGAATCTCATCACTTCTTATATATTTGAGTGAGTTTGCAACATCTTGGTCAGATAACGTCGATTTACATCCGATGAAGCAGATTGAGGTCGATTGTAACTTTGTGTTGATTGAAAATTTTCAAAGTCTATCTTCCTAATTTGAAGTCGAATCTCATCAATTCTCATATATTTGAGTGAGTTTGCAACATCTTGGTCAGATATCGTCGATTTACATCCATTGAAGCCCATTGAGGTCGATTGTCACTTTGTGTTGATTGAAAATTTTCAAAGTCTATCTTCCTAATTTGAAGTCGAATCTCATCAATTCTCATATATTTGAGTGAGTTTGCAACATCTTGGTCAGATATCGTCGATTTACATCCATTGAAGCCCATTGAGGTCGATTGTCACTATGTGTTGATTGAAAATTTTCAAAGTCTATCTTCCTAATTTGAAGTCGAATCTCATCAAGTCTTATATATTCGAGTGAGTTTGCAACATCTTGGTCAGATATCGTCGATTTACATCCATTGAAGCCCATTGAGGTCGATTGTCACTTTGTGTTGATTGAAAATTTTCAAAGTCTATCTTCCTAATTTGAAGTCGAATCTCATCAATTGTTATATATTTGAGTGAGTTTGCTAAATCTTGGTCAGATATCGTCGATTTACATCCATTGAAGCAGATTGAGGTCGATTGAAACTTTGTGTTGATTGAAAATTTTCAAAGTCTATCTTCCTAATTTGAAGTCGAATCTCATCAATTGTTATATATTTGAGTGAGTTTGCAACATCTTGGTCAGATATCGTTGATTTACATCCATTGAAGCAGATTGAGGTCGATTGTCACTTTGTGTTGATTGAAAATTTTCAAAGTCTATCTTCCTAATTTGAAGTCGAATCTCATCAGTTCTTATATATTTGAGTGAGTTTGCAACATCTTGGTCAGATATCGTCGATTTACATTCATTGAGCTCATTGAGGTTGATTATCACTTTGTGTTGATTGAAAATTTTCAAAGTCTATCTTCCTAATTTGAAGTCGAATCTCATCAATTGTTATATATTTGAGTGAGTTTGCAACATCTTGGTCAGATATAGTCGATTTACATCCATTGAAGCCCATTGAGGTCGATTGTAACTTTGTGTTGATTGAAAATTTTCAAAGTCTATCTTCCTAATTTGGAGTCGAATCCCATCAATTCTCATATATTTGAGTGGGTTTGCAACATCTTGGTCAGATATCGTCGATTTACATCCATTGAAGCAGATTGAGGTCGATTGTAACTTTGTGTTGATTGTAAATTTTCAAAGTCTATCTTCCTAATTTGAAGTCGAATCTCATCAATTCTTATATATTTGAGTGAGTTTGCAACATCTTGGTCAGATATCGTCGATTTACATCCATTGAAGCCCATTGAGGTCGATTGTCACTTTGTGTTGATTGAAAATATTCAAAGTCTATCTTCCTAATTTGGAGTCGAATCTCATCAATTCTTAAATATTTGAGTGAGTTTGCAACATCTTGGTCAGATATCGTCGATTTACATCCATTGAAGCAGATTGAGGTCGATTGTAACTTTGTGTCGATTGAAAATTTTCAAAGTCTATCTTCCTAATTTGGAGTCGAATCTCATCACTTCTTATATATTTGAGTGAGTTTGCAACATCTTGGTCAGATATTGTCGATTTACATCCATTGAAGCCCATTGAGGTTGATTATCACTTTGTGTTGATTGAAAATTTCCAAAGTCTATCTTCCTAATTTGAAGTCGAATCTCATCAATTGTTATATATTTGAGTGAGTTTGCAACATCTTGGTCAGATATCGTCGATTTACATCCATTGAATCAGATTGAGGTCGATTGTCACTATGTGTTGATTGAAAATTTTCAAAGTCTATCTTCCTAAGTTGAAGTCGAGTCTCATCAATTCTTATATATTTGAGTGAGTTCGCATTTAACTTCGACAGATATCGTCGATTTACATCCATTGAAGCCGATTGAGGTCGATTGTCACTTTGTGTTGATTGAAAATTTTCAAAGTCTATCTTCCTAATTTGGAGTCGAATCTCATCACTTCTTATATATTTGAGTGAGTTTGCAACATCTTGGTCAGATATTGTCGATTTACATCCATTGAAGCCCATTGAGGTTGATTATCACTTTGTGTTGATTGAAAATTTCCAAGTCTATCTTCCTAATTTGAAGTCGAATCTCATCAATTGTTATATATTTGAGTGAGTTTGCAACATCTTGGTCAGATATCGTCGATTTAGATCCATTGAAGCAGATTGAGGTCGATTGTCACTATGTGTTGATTGAAAATTTTCTAAGTCTATCTTCCTAAGTTGAAGTCGAGTCTCATCAATTCTTATATATTTGAGTGAGTTCGCATTTAACTTCGACAGATATCGTCGATTTACATCCATTGAAGCAGATTAAGGTCGATTGTAACTTTGTGTTGATTGATAATTTTCAAAGTCTATCTTCCTAATTTGAAGTCGAATCTCATCAATTGTTATATATTTGAGTGAGTTTGCAACATCTTGGTCAGATATCGTCGATTTACATCCATTGAAGCCCATTGAGGTCGATTGTCACTTTGTGTTGATTGAAAATTTTCAAAGTCTATCTTCCTAATTTGGAGTCGAATCCCATCAATTCTCATATATTTGAGTGAGTTTGCAACATCTTGGTCAGATATCGTCGATTTACATCCATTGAAGCCCATTGAGGTCGATTGTCACTTTGTGTTGATTGAAAATTTTCAAAGTCTATCTTCCTAATTTGAAGTCGAATCTCATCAATTCTCATATATTTGAGTGAGTTTGCAACATCTTGATCAGATATCGTCGATTTACATCCATTGAAGCAGATTGAGGTCGATTGTAACTTTGTGTTGATTGAAAATTTTCAAAGTCTATCTTCCTAATTTGAAGTCGAATCTCATCACTTCTTATATATTTGAGTGAGTTTGCAACATCTTGGTCAGATATCGTCGATTTACATCCATTGAAGCAGATTGAGGTCGATTGTAACTTTGTGTTGATTGAAAATTTTCAAAGTCTTTCTTCCTAATTTGAAGTCGAATCTCATCAATTCTCATATATTTGAGTGAGTTTGCAACATCTTGGTCAGATATCGTCGATTTACATCCATTGAAGCCCATTGAGGTCGATTGTCACTTTGTGTTGATTGGAAATTTTCAAAGTCTATTTTCCTAATTTGAAATCGAATCTCATCACTTCTTATATATTTGAGTGAGTTTGCAACATCTTGATCAGATATCGTCGATTTACATCCATTGAAGCCCATTGAGGTCGATTGTAACTTTGTGTTGATTGAAAATTTTCAAATTCTATCTTCCTAATTTGAAGTCGAATCTCATCAATTCTTATATATTTGAGTGAGTTTGCAACATCTTGGTCAGATATCGTCGATTTACATCCATTGAAGCAGATTGAGCTCGATTGTCACTATGTGTTAATTGAAAATTTTCAAAGTCTATCTTCCTAAGTTGAAGTCGAGTCTCATCAATTCTTATATATTTGAGTGAGTTCGCATTTAACTTCGACAGATATCGTCGATTTACATCCATTGAAGCAGATTAGGGTCGATTGTAACTTTGTGTTGATTGAAAATTTTCAAAGTCTATCTTCCTAATTTGAAGTCGAATCTCATCTATTGTTATATATTTGAGTGAGTTTGCAACATCTTGGTCAGATATCGTCGATTTACATCCATTGAAGCAGATTGAGCTCGATTGTCACTATGTGTTGATTGAAAATTTTCAAAGTCTATCTTCCTAAGTTGAAGTCGAGTCTCATCAATTCTTATATATTTGAGTGAGTTCGCATTTAACTTCGACAGATATCGTCGATTTACATCCATTGAAGCAGATTAAGGTCGATTGTCACTTTGTGTTGATTGAAAATTTTCAAACTCTATCTTCCTAATTTGAAGTCGAATCTCATCAATTCTCATATATTTGAGTGAGTTTGCAACATCTTGGTCAGATATCGTCGATTTACATCCATTGAAGCCCATTGAGGTCGATTGTCACAATGTGTTGATTGAAAATTTTCAAAGTCTATCTTCCTAATTTGAAGTCGAATCTCATCAATTCTTATATATTTGAGTGAGTTTGCAACATCTTGGTCAGATATCGTCGATTTACATCCATTGAAGCAGATTGAGCTCGATTGTCACTATGTGTTGATTGAAAATTTTCAAAGTCTATCTTCCTAAGTTGAAGTCGAGTCTCATCAATTCTTATATATTTGAGTGAGTTCGCATTTAACTTCGACAGATATCGTCGATTTACATCCATTGAAGCAGATTAAGGTCGATTGTAACTTTGTGTTGATTGATAATTTTCAAAGTCTATCTTCCTAATTTGAAGTCGAATCTCATCAATTGTTATATATTCGAGTGAGTTTGCAACATCTTGGTCAGATATCGTCGATTTACATCCATTGAAGCCCATTGAGGTCGATTGTCACTTTGTGTTGATTGAAAATTTTCAAAGTCTATCTTCCTAATTTGGAGTCGAATCTCATCAATTCTCATATATTTGAGTGAGTTTGCAACATCTTGGTCAGATATCGTCGATTTACATCCATTGAAGCCCATTGAGGTCGATTGTCACTTTGTGTTGATTGAAAATTTTCAAAGTCTATCTTCCTAATTTGAAGTCGAATCTCATCAATTCTCATATATTTGAGTGAGTTTGCAACATCTTGATCAGATATCGTCGATTTACATCCATTGAAGCAGATTGAGGTCGATTGTAACTTTGTGTTGATTGAAAATTTTCAAAGTCTATCTTCCTAATTTGAAGTCGAATCTCATCACTTCTTATATATTTGAGTGAGTTTGCAACATCTTGGTCAGATATCGTCGATTTACATCCATTGAAGCAGATTGAGGTCGATTGTAACTTTGTGTTGATTGAAAATTTTCAAAGTATCTTCCTAATTTGAAGTCAATTCTCATCAATTCTCATATATTTGAGTGAGTTTGCAACATCTTGGTCAGATATCGTCGATTTACATCCATTGAAGCCCATTGAAGGTCGATTGTAACTTTGTGTTGATTGAAAATTTTCAAAGTCTATCTTCCTAATTTGAAGTCGAATCTCATCAATTGTTATATATTTGAGTGAGTTTGCAACATCTTAGTCGGATATCGTCGATTTACATCCATTGAAGCCCATTGAGGTCGATTGTCACTTTGTGTTGATTGAAAATTTTCAAAGTCTGTCTTCCTAATTTGAAGTCGAATCTCATCAATTCTCATATATTTGAGTGAGTTTGCAACATCTTGGTCAGATATCGTCAATTTACATCCATTGAAGCCCATTGAGGTCGATTGTCACTTTGTGTTGATTGAAAATTTTCAAAGTTTATCTTCCTAATTTGGAGTCGAATCTCATCAATTCTTATATATTTGAGTGAGTTTGCAACATCTTGGTCAGATATCGTCGATTTACATCCATTGAAGCAGATTGAGGTCGATTGTAACTGTGTGTTGATTGAAAATTTCCAAAGTCTGTCTTCCTAATTTGAAGTCGAATCTCATCAATTCTCATATATTTGAGTGAGTTTGCAACATCTTGGTCAGATATCGTCAATTTACATCCATTGAAGCCCATTGAGGTCGATTGTCACTTTGTGTTGATTGAAAATTTTCAAAGTTTATCTTCCTAATTTGAAGTCGAATCTCATCAATTCTTATATATTTGAGTGAGTTTGCAACATCTTGGTCAGATATCGTCGATTTACATCCATTGAAGCAGATTGAGCTCGATTGTCACTATGTGTTGATTGAAAATTTTCAAAGTCTATCTTCCTAAGTTGAAGTCGAGTCTCATCAATTCTTATATATTTGAGTGAGTTCGCATTTAACTTCGACAGATATCGTCGATTTACATCCATTGAAGCAGATTAAGGTCGATTGTAACTTTGTGTTGATTGATAATTTTCAAAGTCTATCTTCCTAATTTGAAGTCGAATCTCATCAATTGTTATATATTTGAGTGAGTTTGCAACATCTTGGTCAGATATCGTCGATTTACATCCATTGAAGCCCATTGAGGTCGATTGTCACTTTGTGTTGATTGAAAATTTTCAAAGTCTATCTTCCTAATTTGGAGTCGAATCTCATCAATTCTCATATATTTGAGTGAGTTTGCAACATCTTGGTCAGATATCGTCGATTTACATCCATTGAAGCCCATTGAGGTCGATTGTCACTTTGTGTTGATTGAAAATTTTCAAAGTCTATCTTCCTAATTTGAAGTCGAATCTCATCAATTCTCATATATTTGAGTGAGTTTGCAACATCTTGATCAGATATCGTCGATTTACATCCATTGAAGCAGATTGAGGTCGATTGTAACTTTGTGTTGATTGAAAATTTTCAAAGTCTATCTTCCTAATTTGAAGTCGAATCTCATCACTTCTTATATATTTGAGTGAGTTTGCAACATCTTGGTCAGATATCGTCGATTTACATCCATTGAAGCAGATTGAGGTCGATTGTAACTTTGTGTTGATTGAAAATTTTCAAAGTATCTTCCTAATTTGAAGTCAATTCTCATCAATTCTCATATATTTGAGTGAGTTTGCAACATCTTGGTCAGATATCGTCGATTTACATCCATTGAAGCCCATTGAAGGTCGATTGTAACTTTGTGTTGATTGAAAATTTTCAAAGTCTATCTTCCTAATTTGAAGTCGAATCTCATCAATTGTTATATATTTGAGTGAGTTTGCAACATCTTAGTCGGATATCGTCGATTTACATCCATTGAAGCCCATTGAGGTCGATTGTCACTTTGTGTTGATTGAAAATTTTCAAAGTTTATCTTCCTAATTTGGAGTCGAATCTCATCAATTCTTATATATTTGAGTGAGTTTGCAACATCTTGGTCAGATATCGTCGATTTACATCCATTGAAGCAGATTGAGGTCGATTGTAACTGTGTGTTGATTGAAAATTTCCAAAGTCTGTCTTCCTAATTTGAAGTCGAATCTCATCAATTCTCATATATTTGAGTGAGTTTGCAACATCTTGGTCAGATATCGTCAATTTACATCCATTGAAGCCCATTGAGGTCGATTGTCACTTTGTGTTGATTGAAAATTTTCAAAGTTTATCTTCCTAATTTGGAGTCGAATCTCATCAATTCTTATATATTTGAGTGAGTTTGCAACATTTTGGTCAGATATCGTCGATTTACATCCATTGAAGCAGATTGAGGTCGATTGTAACTTTGTGTTGATTGAAAATTTTCAAAGTCTATCTTCCTAATTTGAAGTCGAATCTCATCAATTCTCATATATTTGAGTGAGTTTGCAACATCTTGGTCAGATATCGTCAATTTACATCCATTGAAGCCCATTGAGGTCGATTGTCACTTTGTGTTGATTGAAAATTTTCAAAGTCTATCTTCCTAATTTGGAGTCGAATCTCATCAATTCTTATATATTTGAGTGAGTTTGCAACATCTTGGTCAGATATCGTCGATTTACATCCATTGAAGCAGATTGAGGTCGATTGTAACTTTGTGTTGATTGAAAATTTTCAAAGTCTATCTTCCTAATTTGAAGTCGAATCTCATCAATTCTCATATATTTGAGTGAGTTTGCAACATCTTGGTCAGATATCGTCGATTGACATCCATTGAAGCCCATTGAGGTCGATTGTCACTATGTGTTGATTGAAAATTTTCAAAGTCTATCTTCCTAATTTGAAGTCGAATCTCATCAATTCTTATATATTCGAGTGAGTTTGCAACATCTTGGTCAGATATCGTCGATTTACATCCATTGAAGCCCATTGAGGTCGATTGTCACTTTGTGTTGATTGAAAATTTTCAAAGTTTATCTTCCTAATTTGGAGTCGAATCTCATCAATTCTTATATATTTGAGTGAGTTTGCAACATCTTGGTCAGATATCGTCGATTTACATCCATTGAAGCAGATTGAGGTCGATTGTCACTTTTTGTTGATTGAAAATTTTCGAAGTCTATCTTCCTAATTTGGGGTCGAATCTCATCACTTCTTATATATTTGAGTGAGTTTGCAACATCTTGGTCAGATAACGTCGATTTACATCCGATGAAGCAGATTGAGGTCGATTGTAACTTTGTGTTGATTGAAAATTTTCAAAGTCTATCTTCCTAATTTGAAGTCGAATCTCATCAATTCTCATATATTTGAGTGAGTTTGCAACATCTTGGTCAGATATCGTCGATTTACATCCATTGAAGCCCATTGAGGTCGATTGTCACTTTGTGTTGATTGAAAATTTCCAAAGTCTATCTTCCTAATTTGAAGTCGAATCTCATCAATTCTCATATATTTGAGTGAGTTTGCAACATCTTGGTCAGATATCGTCGATTTACATCCATTGAAGCCCATTGAGGTCGATTGTCACTATGTGTTGATTGAAAATTTTCAAAGTCTATCTTCCTAATTTGAAGTCGAATCTCATCAAGTCTTATATATTCGAGTGAGTTTGCAACATCTTGGTCAGATATCGTCGATTTACATCCATTGAAGCCCATTGAGGTCGATTGTCACTTTGTGTTGATTGAAAATTTTCAAAGTCTATCTTCCTAATTTGAAGTCGAATCTCATCAATTGTTATATATTTGAGTGAGTTTGCTAAATCTTGGTCAGATATCGTCGATTTACATCCATTGAAGCAGATTGAGGTCGATTGAAACTTTGTGTTGATTGAAAATTTTCAAAGTCTATCTTCCTAATTTGAAGTCGAATCTCATCAATTGTTATATATTTGAGTGAGTTTGCAACATCTTGGTCAGATATCGTTGATTTACATCCATTGAAGCAGATTGAGGTCGATTGTCACTTTGTGTTGATTGAAAATTTTCAAAGTCTATCTTCCTAATTTGAAGTCGAATCTCATCAGTTCTTATATATTTGAGTGAGTTTGCAACATCTTGGTCAGATATCGTCGATTTACATTCATTGAGCTCATTGAGGTTGATTATCACTTTGTGTTGATTGAAAATTTTCAAAGTCTATCTTCCTAATTTGAAGTCGAATCTCATCAATTGTTATATATTTGAGTGAGTTTGCAACATCTTGGTCAGATATAGTCGATTTACATCCATTGAAGCCCATTGAGGTCGATTGTAACTTTGTGTTGATTGAAAATTTTCAAAGTCTATCTTCCTAATTTGGAGTCGAATCCCATCAATTCTCATATATTTGAGTGGGTTTGCAACATCTTGGTCAGATATCGTCGATTTACATCCATTGAAGCAGATTGAGGTCGATTGTAACTTTGTGTTGATTGTAAATTTTCAAAGTCTATCTTCCTAATTTGAAGTCGAATCTCATCAATTCTTATATATTTGAGTGAGTTTGCAACATCTTGGTCAGATATCGTCGATTTACATCCATTGACGCCCATTGAGGTCGATTGTCACTTTGTGTTGATTGAAAATATTCAAAGTCTATCTTCCTAATTTGGAGTCGAATCTCATCAATTCTTAAATATTTGAGTGAGTTTGCAACATCTTGGTCAGATATCGTCGATTTACATCCATTGAAGCAGATTGAGGTCGATTGTAACTTTGTGTCGATTGAAAATTTTCAAAGTCTATCTTCCTAATTTGGAGTCGAATCTCATCACTTCTTATATATTTGAGTGAGTTTGCAACATCTTGGTCAGATATTGTCGATTTACATCCATTGAAGCCCATTGAGGTTGATTATCACTTTGTGTTGATTGAAAATTTCCAAAGTCTATCTTCCTAATTTGAAGTCGAATCTCATCAATTGTTATATATTTGAGTGAGTTTGCAACATCTTGGTCAGATATCGTCGATTTACATCCATTGAAGCAGATTGAGGTCGATTGTCACTATGTGTTGATTGAAAATTTTCAAAGTCTATCTTCCTAAGTTGAAGTCGAGTCTCATCAATTCTTATATATTTGAGTGAGTTCGCATTTAACTTCGACAGATATCGTCGATTTACATCCATTGAAGCCGATTGAGGTCGATTGTCACTTTGTGTTGATTGAAAATTTTCAAAGTCTATCTTCCTAATTTGGAGTCGAATCTCATCACTTCTTATATATTTGAGTGAGTTTGCAACATCTTGGTCAGATATTGTCGATTTACATCCATTGAAGCCCATTGAGGTTGATTATCACTTTGTGTTGATTGAAAATTTCCAAGTCTATCTTCCTAATTTGAAGTCGAATCTCATCAATTGTTATATATTTGAGTGAGTTTGCAACATCTTGGTCAGATATCGTCGATTTAGATCCATTGAAGCAGATTGAGGTCGATTGTCACTATGTGTTGATTGAAAATTTTCTAAGTCTATCTTCCTAAGTTGAAGTCGAGTCTCATCAATTCTTATATATTTGAGTGAGTTCGCATTTAACTTCGACAGATATCGTCGATTTACATCCATTGAAGCCGATTGAGGTCGATTGTCACTTTGTGTTAATTGAAACTTTTCAAAGTCTATCTTCCTAATTTGAAGTCGAATCTCATCAATTCTTATATATTTGAGTGAGTTTGCAACATCTTGGTCAGATATCGTCGATTTACATCCATTGAAGCCCATTGAGGTCGATTGTCACTTTGTGTTGATTGAAAATTTTCTAAGTCTATCTTCCTAATTTGGAGTCGAATCTCATCAATTCTTAAATATTTGAGTGAGTTTGCAACATCTTGGTCAGATATCGTCGATTTACATCCATTGAAGCAGATTGAGGTCGATTGTAACTTTGTGTTGATTGAAAATTTTCAAAGTCTATCTTCCTAATTTGGAGTCGAATCTCATCACTTCTTATATATTTGAGTGAGTTTGCAACATCTTGGTCAGATATTGTCGATTTACATCCATTGAAGCCCATTGAGGTTGATTATCACTTTGTGTTGATTGGAAATTTTCAAAGTCTATCTTCCTAATTTGAAGTCGAATCTCATCAATTGTTATATATTTGAGTGAGTTTGCAACATCTTGGTCAGATATCGTCGATTTACATCCATTGGAGCCCATTGAGGTTGATAATCACTTTGTGTTGATTGAAAATTTTCAAAGTCTATCTTCCTAATTTGAAGTCGAATCTCATCAATTGTTATATATTTGAGTGAGTTTGCAACATCTTGGTCAGATATAGTCGATTTACATCCATTGAAGCCCATTGAGGTCGATTGTAACTTTGTGTTGATTGAAAATTTTCAAAGTCTATCTTCCTAATTTGGAGTCGAATCCCATCAATTCTTATATATTTGAGTGGGTTTGCAACATCTTGGTCAGATATCGTCGATTTACATCCATTGAAGCAGATTGAGGTCGATTGTAACTTTGTGTTGATTGTAAATTTTCAAAGTCTATCTTCCTAATTTGAAGTCGAATCTCATCAATTCTTATATATTTGAGTGAGTTTGCAACATCTTGGTCAGATATAGTCGATTTACATCCATTGAAGCCCATTGAGGTCGATTGTAACTTTGTGTTGATTGAAAATTTTCAAAGTCTATCTTCCTAATTTGGAGTCGAATCCCATCAATTCTTATATATTTGAGTGAGTTTGCAACATCTTGGTCAGATATCGTCGATTTACATCCATTGAAGCCCATTGAGGTCGATTGTCACTTTGTGTTGATTGAAAATTTTCAAAGTCTATCTTCCTAATTTGGAGTCGAATCTCATCAATTCTTAAATATTTGAGTGAGTTTGCAACATCTTGGTCAGATATCGTCGATTTACATCCATTGAAGCAGATTGAGGTCGATTGTAACTTTGTGTTGATTGAAAATTTTCAAAGTCTATCTTCCTAATTTGGAGTCGAATCTCATCACTTCTTATATATTTGAGTGAGTTTGCAACATCTTGGTCAGATATTGTCGATTTACATCCATTGAAGCCCATTGAGGTTGATTATCACTTTGTGTTGATTGAAAATTTTCAAAGTCTATCTTCCTAATTTGAAGTCGAATCTCATCAATTGTTATATATTTGAGTGAGTTTGCAACATCTTGGTCAGATATCGTCGATTTACATCCATTGAAGCAGATTGAGGTCGATTGTCACTATGTGTTGATTGAAAATTTTCAAAGTCTATCTTCCTAAGTTGAAGTCGAGTCTCATCAATTCTTATATATTTTAGTGAGTTCGCATTTAACTTCGACAGATATCGTCGATTTACATCCATTGAAGCCGATTGAGGTCGATTGTCACTTTGTGTTGATTGAAAATTTTCAAAGTCTATCTTCCTAATTTGGAGTCGAATCTCATCACTTCTTATATATTTGAGTGAGTTTGCAACATCTTGGTCAGATATTGTCGATTTACATCCATTGAAGCCCATTGAGGTTGATTATCACTTTGTGTTGATTGAAAATTTCCAAGTCTATCTTCCTAATTTGAAGTCGAATCTCATCAATTGTTATATATTTGAGTGAGTTTGCAACATCTTGGTCAGATATCGTCGATTTAGATCCATTGAAGCAGATTGAGGTCGATTGTCACTATGTGTTGATTGAAAATTTTCAAAGTCTATCTTCCTAAGTTGAAGTCGAGTCTCATCAATTCTTATATATTTGAGTGAGTTCGCATTTAACTTCGACAGATATCGTCGATTTACATCCATTGAAGCCGATTGAGGTCGATTGTCACTTTGTGTTGATTGAAAATTTTCAAAGTCTATCTTCCTAATTTGGAGTCGAATCTCATCAATTGTTATATATTTGAGTGAGTTTGCAACATCTTGGTCAGATATCGTCGATTTAGATCCATTGAAGCAGATTGAGGTCGATTGTCACTATGTGTTGATTGAAAATTTTCTAAGTCTATCTTCCTAAGTTGAAGTCGAGTCTCATCAATTCTTATATATTTGAGTGAGTTCGCATTTAACTTCGACAGATATCGTCGATTTACATCCATTGAAGCCGATTGAGGTCGATTGTCACTTTGTGTTAATTGAAAATTTTCAAAGTCTATCTTCCTAATTTGAAGTCGAATCTCATCAATTCTTATATATTTGAGTGAGTTTGCAACATCTTGGTCAGATATTGTCGATTTACATCCATTGAAGCCCATTGAGGTTGATTATCACTTTGTGTTGATTGAAAATTTCCAAGTCTATCTACCTAATTTGAAGTCGAATCTCATCAATTGTTATATATTTGAGTGAGTTTGCAACATCTTGGTCAGATATCGTCGATTTAGATCCATTGAAGCAGATTGAGGTCGATTGTCACTATGTGTTGATTGAAAATTTTCTAAGTCTATCTTCCTAAGTTGAAGTCGAGTCTCATCAATTCTTATATATTTGAGTGAGTTCGCATTTAACTTCGACAGATATCGTCGATTTACATCCATTGAAGCCGATTGAGGTCGATTGTCACTTTGTGTTAATTGAAAATTTTCAAAGTCTATCTTCCTAATTTGAAGTCGAATCTCATCAATTCTTATATATTTGAGTGAGTTTGCAACATCTTGGTCAGATATCGTCGATTTACATCCATTGAAGCCCATTGAGGTCGATTGTCACTTTGTGTTGATTGAAAATTTTCTAAGTCTATCTTCCTAATTTGGAGTCGAATCTCATCAATTCTTAAATATTTGAGTGAGTTTGCAACATCTTGGTCAGATATCGTCGATTTACATCCATTTTAGCAGATTGAGGTCGATTGTAACTTTGTGTTGATTGAAAATTTTCAAAGTCTATCTTCCTAATTTGGAGTCGAATCTCATCACTTCTTATATATTTGAGTGAGTTTGCAACATCTTGGTCAGATATTGTCGATTTACATCCATTGAAGCCCATTGAGGTTGATTATCACTTTGTGTTGATTGGAAATTTTCAAAGTCTATCTTCCTAATTTGAAGTCGAATCTCATCAATTGTTATATATTTGAGTGAGTTTGCAACATCTTGGTCAGATATCGTCGATTTACATCCATTGGAGCCCATTGAGGTTGATAATCACTTTGTGTTGATTGAAAATTTTCAAAGTCTATCTTCCTAATTTGAAGTCGAATCTCATCAATTGTTATATATTTGAGTGAGTTTGCAACATCTTGGTCAGATATAGTCGATTTACATCCATTGAAGCCCATTGAGGTCGATTGTAACTTTGTGTTGATTGAAAATTTTCAAAGTCTATCTTCCTAATTTGGAGTCGAATCCCATCAATTCTTATATATTTGAGTGGGTTTGCAACATCTTGGTCAGATATCGTCGATTTACATCCATTGAAGCAGATTGAGGTCGATTGTAACTTTGTGTTGATTGTAAATTTTCAAAGTCTATCTTCCTAATTTGAAGTCGAATCTCATCAATTCTTATATATTTGAGTGAGTTTGCAACATCTTGGTCAGATATAGTCGATTTACATCCATTGAAGCCCATTGAGGTCGATTGTAACTTTGTGTTGATTGAAAATTTTCAAAGTCTATCTTCCTAATTTGGAGTCGAATCCCATCAATTCTTATATATTTGAGTGAGTTTGCAACATCTTGGTCAGATATCGTCGATTTACATCCATTGAAGCCCATTGAGGTCGATTGTCACTTTGTGTTGATTGAAAATTTTCAAAGTCTATCTTCCTAATTTGGAGTCGAATCTCATCAATTCTTAAATATTTGAGTGAGTTTGCAACATCTTGGTCAGATATCGTCGATTTACATCCATTGAAGCAGATTGAGGTCGATTGTAACTTTGTGTTGATTGAAAATTTTCAAAGTCTATCTTCCTAATTTGGAGTCGAATCTCATCACTTCTTATATATTTGAGTGAGTTTGCAACATCTTGGTCAGATATTGTCGATTTACATCCATTGAAGCCCATTGAGGTTGATTATCACTTTGTGTTGATTGAAAATTTTCAAAGTCTATCTTCCTAATTTGAAGTCGAATCTCATCAATTGTTATATATTTGAGTGAGTTTGCAACATCTTGGTCAGATATCGTCGATTTACATCCATTGAAGCAGATTGAGGTCGATTGTCACTATGTGTTGATTGAAAATTTTCAAAGTCTATCTTCCTAAGTTGAAGTCGAGTCTCATCAATTCTTATATATTTTAGTGAGTTCGCATTTAACTTCGACAGATATCGTCGATTTACATCCATTGAAGCCGATTGAGGTCGATTGTCACTTTGTGTTGATTGAAAATTTTCAAAGTCTATCTTCCTAATTTGGAGTCGAATCTCATCACTTCTTATATATTTGAGTGAGTTTGCAACATCTTGGTCAGATATTGTCGATTTACATCCATTGAAGCCCATTGAGGTTGATTATCACTTTGTGTTGATTGAAAATTTCCAAGTCTATCTTCCTAATTTGAAGTCGAGTCTCATAACTTCTTATATATTTGAGTGAGTTCGCATTTAACTTCGACAGATATCGTCGATTTACATCCATTGAAGCCGATTGAGGTCGATTGTCACTTTGTGTTAATTGAAAATTTTCAAAGTCTATCTTCCTAATTTGAAGTCGAATCTCATCAATTCTTATATATTTGAGTGAGTTTGCAACATCTTGGTCAGATATCGTCGATATACATCCATTGAAGCCCATTGAGGTCGATTGTCACTTTGTGTTGATTGAAAATTTTCAAAGTCTATCTTCCTAATTTGGAGTCGAATCTCATCAATTCTTAAATATTTGAGTGAGTTTGCAACATCTTGGTCAGATATCGTCGATTTACATCCATTGAAGCAGATTGAGGTCGATTGTAACTTTGTGTTGATTGAAAATTTTCAAAGTCTATCTTCCTAATTTGGAGTCGAATCTCATCACTTCTTATATATTTGAGTGAGTTTGCAACATCTTGGTCAGATATTGTCGATTTACATCCATTGAAGCCCATTGAGGTTGATTATCACTTTGTGTTGATTGGAAATTTTCAAAGTCTATCTTCCTAATTTGAAGTCGAATCTCATCAATTGTTATATATTTGAGTGAGTTTGCAACATCTTGGTCAGATATCGTCGATTTACATCCATTGAAGCCCATTGAGGTTGATTATCACTTTGTGTTGATTGATAATTTTCAAAGTTCATCTTCCTAATTTGAAGTCGAATCTCATCAATTGTTATATATTTGAGTGAGTTTGCAACATCTTGGTCAGATATCGTCGATTTACATCCATTGAAGCAGATTGAGGTCGATTGTCACTTTGTGTTGATTGAAAATTTTCAAAGTCTATCTTCCAAATTTGAAGTCGAATCTCATCAATTCTTATATACTTGAGTGAGTTTGCAACATCTTGGTCAGATATCGTCGATTTACATCCATTGAAGCCCATTGAGGTCGATTGTCACTTTGTGTTGATTGAAAATTTTCAAAGTCTATCTTCCTTATTTGGAGTCGAATCACATCAATTCTTATATATTTGAGTGAGTTTCCAACATCTTGGTCAGATATCGTCGATGTACATCCATTGAAGCAGATTGAGGTCGATTGTAACTTTGTGTTGATTGAAAATTTTCGAAGTCTATCTTCCTAATTTGAAGTCGAATCTCATCAATTCTTATATATTCGAGTGAATTTGCAACATCTTGGTCAGACATCGTCGAATTACATCCATTGAAGCAGATTGAGGTCGATTGTAACATTGTGTTGATTGAAAATTTTCAAAGTTTATCTTCCTAATTTGAAGTCGAATCTCATCAATTCTTATATATTTGAGTGAGTTTGCAACATCTTGGTCAGATATCGTCGATTTACATCCATTGGAGCCCATTGAGGTTGATTATCACTTTGTTTTGATTGAACATTTTCAAAGTCTATCTTCCTAATTTGAAGTCGAATCTCATCAATTGTTATATATTTGAGTGAGTTTCCAACATCTTGGTCAGATATCGTCGATGTACATCCATTGAAGCTGATTGAGGTCGATTGTCACTTTGTGTTGATTGAAAATTTTCAAAGTCTATCTCCCTAATTTGAAGTCGAATCTCATCAATTCTTATATATTCGAGTGAGTTTGCAACATCTTGGTCAGATATCGTCGATTTACATCCATTGAAGCCCATTGAGGTAGATTGTAACTTTGTGTTGATTGAAAATTTTCAAATTCTATCTTCCTAATTTGAAGTCGAATCTCATCACTTCTTATATATTTGAGTGAGTTTGCAACATCTTGGTCAGATATCGTCGATTTACATCCATTGAAGCAGATTGAGGTCGATTGTAACTTTGTGTTGATTGAAAATTTTCAAAGTCTATCTTCCTAATTTGGAGTTGAATCTCATCAATTGTTATATATTTGAGTGAGTTTGCAACATCTTGGTCAGATATCGTCGATTTACATCCATTGAAGCCCATTGAGGTTGATTATCACTTTGTGTTGATTGAAAATTTTCAAAGTCTATCTTCCTAATTTGAAGTCGAATCTCATCAATTGTTATATATTTGATTGAGTTTGCAACATCTTGGTCAGATATCGTCGATTTACATCCATTGAAGCAGATTGAGGTCGATTGTAACTTTGTGTTGATTGAAAATTTTCAAAGTCTATCTTCCTAATTTGAAGTCGAATCTCATCAATTCTTATATATTTGAGTGAGTTTGCAACATCTTGGTCAGATATCGTCAATTTACATCCATTGAAGCAGATTGAGGTCGATTGTAACATTGTGTTGATTGAAAATTTTCAAAGTCTATCTTCCTAATTTGAAGTCGAATCTCATCAATTCTTATATATTTGAGTGAGTTTGCAACATCTTGGTCAGATATCGTCGATTTACATCCATTGTAGCCCATTGAGGTTGATTATCACTTTGTGTTGATTGAAAATTTTCAAAGTCTATCTTCCTAATTTGAAGTCGAATCTCATCAATTGTTATATATTTGAGTGAGTTTGCAACATCTTGGTCAGATATCGTCGATTTACATCCATTGAAGCCCATTGAGGTCGATTGTAACTTTGTGTTGATTGAAAATTTTCAAAGTCTATCTTCCTAATTTGAAGTCGAATCTCATCTATTCTTATATATTCGAGTGAGTTTGCAACATCTTGGTCAGATATCGTCGATTTACATCCATTGAAGCCCATTGAGGTCGATTGTAACTTTGTGTTGATTGAAAATTTTCAAAGTCTATCTTCCTAATTTGAAGTCGAATCTCATCACTTCTTATATATTTGAGTGAGTTTGCAACATCTTGGTCAGATATCGTCGAATAACATCCATTGAAGCAGATTGAGGTCGATTGTAACTTTGTGTTGATTGGAAATTTTCAAAGTCTATCTTCCTAATTTGAAGTCGAATCTCATCAATTGTTATATATTTGAGTGAGTTTGCAACATCTTGGTCAGATATCGTCGATTTACATCCATTGAAGCCCATTGAGGTTGATTATCACTTTGTGTTGATTGATAATTTTCAAAGTTCATCTTCCTAATTTGAAGTCGAATCTCATCAATTGTTATATATTTGAGTGAGTTTGCAACATCTTGGTCAGATATCGTCGATTTACATCCATTGAAGCAGATTGAGGTCGATTGTCACTTTGTGTTGATTGAAAATTTTCAAAGTCTATCTTCCAAATTTGAAGTCGAATCTCATCAATTCTTATATACTTGAGTGAGTTTGCAACATCTTGGTCAGATATCGTCGATTTACATCCATTGAAGCCCATTGAGGTCGATTGTCACTTTGTGTTGATTGAAAATTTTCAAAGTCTATCTTCCTTATTTGGAGTCGAATCACATCAATTCTTATATATTTGAGTGAGTTTCCAACATCTTGGTCAGATATCGTCGATGTACATCCATTGAAGCAGATTGAGGTCGATTGTAACTTTGTGTTGATTGAAAATTTTCGAAGTCTATCTTCCTAATTTGAAGTCGAATCTCATCAATTCTTATATATTCGAGTGAATTTGCAACATCTTGGTCAGACATCGTCGAATTACATCCATTGAAGCAGATTGAGGTCGATTGTAACATTGTGTTGATTGAAAATTTTCAAAGTTTATCTTCCTAATTTGAAGTCGAATCTCATCAATTCTTATATATTTGAGTGAGTTTGCAACATCTTGGTCAGATATCGTCGATTTACATCCATTGGAGCCCATTGAGGTTGATTATCACTTTGTTTTGATTGAACATTTTCAAAGTCTATCTTCCTAATTTGAAGTCGAATCTCATCAATTGTTATATATTTGAGTGAGTTTCCAACATCTTGGTCAGATATCGTCGATGTACATCCATTGAAGCTGATTGAGGTCGATTGTCACTTTGTGTTGATTGAAAATTTTCAAAGTCTATCTCCCTAATTTGAAGTCGAATCTCATCAATTCTTATATATTCGAGTGAGTTTGCAACATCTTGGTCAGATATCGTCGATTTACATCCATTGAAGCCCATTGAGGTAGATTGTAACTTTGTGTTGATTGAAAATTTTCAAATTCTATCTTCCTAATTTGAAGTCGAATCTCATCACTTCTTATATATTTGAGTGAGTTTGCAACATCTTGGTCAGATATCGTCGATTTACATCCATTGAAGCAGATTGAGGTCGATTGTAACTTTGTGTTGATTGAAAATTTTCAAAGTCTATCTTCCTAATTTGGAGTTGAATCTCATCAATTGTTATATATTTGAGTGAGTTTGCAACATCTTGGTCAGATATCGTCGATTTACATCCATTGAAGCCCATTGAGGTTGATTATCACTTTGTGTTGATTGAAAATTTTCAAAGTCTATCTTCCTAATTTGAAGTCGAATCTCATCAATTGTTATATATTTGATTGAGTTTGCAACATCTTGGTCAGATATCGTCGATTTACATCCATTGAAGCAGATTGAGGTCGATTGTAACTTTGTGTTGATTGAAAATTTTCAAAGTCTATCTTCCTAATTTGAAGTCGAATCTCATCAATTCTTATATATTTGAGTGAGTTTGCAACATCTTGGTCAGATATCGTCAATTTACATCCATTGAAGCAGATTGAGGTCGATTGTAACATTGTGTTGATTGAAAATTTTCAAAGTCTATCTTCCTAATTTGAAGTCGAATCTCATCAATTCTTATATATTTGAGTGAGTTTGCAACATCTTGGTCAGATATCGTCGATTTACATCCATTGTAGCCCATTGAGGTTGATTATCACTTTGTGTTGATTGAAAATTTTCAAAGTCTATCTTCCTAATTTGAAGTCGAATCTCATCAATTGTTATATATTTGAGTGAGTTTGCAACATCTTGGTCAGATATCGTCGATTTACATCCATTGAAGCCCATTGAGGTCGATTGTAACTTTGTGTTGATTGAAAATTTTCAAAGTCTATCTTCCTAATTTGAAGTCGAATCTCATCTATTCTTATATATTCGAGTGAGTTTGCAACATCTTGGTCAGATATCGTCGATTTACATCCATTGAAGCCCATTGAGGTCGATTGTAACTTTGTGTTGATTGAAAATTTTCAAAGTCTATCTTCCTAATTTGAAGTCGAATCTCATCACTTCTTATATATTTGAGTGAGTTTGCAACATCTTGGTCAGATATCGTCGAATAACATCCATTGAAGCAGATTGAGGTCGATTGTAACTTTGTGTTGATTGAAAATTTCCAAAGTCTATCTTCCTAATTTGAAGTCGAATCTCATCAATTCTTATATATTTGAGTGAGTTTGCAACATCTTGGTCAGATATCGTCAATTTACATCCATTGAAGCAGATTGAGGTCGATTGTAACATTGTGTTGATTGAAAATTTCCAAAGTCTATCTTCCTAATTTGAAGTCGAATCTCATCAATTGTTATATATTTGAGTGAGTTTCCAACATCTTGGTCAGATATCGTCGATGTACATCCATTGAAGCTGATTGAGGTCGATTGTCACTTTGTGTTGATTGAAAATTTTCAAAGTCTATCTCCCTAATTTGAAGTCGAATCTCATCAATTCTTATATATTCGAGTGAGTTTGCAACATCTTGGTCAGATATCGTCGATTTACATCCATTGAAGCCCATTGAGGTCGATTGTCACTTTGTGTTGATTGAAAATTTTCAAAGTCTATCTTCCTAATTTGAAGTCGAATCTCATCAATTCTTATATATTTGAGTGAGTTTGCAACATCTTGGTCAGATATCGTCAATTTACATCCATTGAAGCAGATTGAGGTCGATTGTAACTTTGTGTTGATTGAAAATTTCCAAAGTCTATCTTCCTAATTTGAAGTCGAATCTCATCAATTCTTATATATTTGAGTGAGTTTGCAACATCTTGGTCAGATATCGTCAATTTACATCCATTGAAGCAGATTGAGGTCGATTGTAACATTGTGTTGATTGAAAATTTCCAAAGTCTATCTTCCTAATTTGAAGTCGAATCTCATCAATTGTTATATATTTGAGTGAGTTCCCAACATCTTGGTCAGATATCGTCGATTTACATCCATTGAAGCCCATTGAGGTCGATTGTCACTTTGTGTTGATTGAAAATTTTCAAAGTCTATCTCCCTAATTTGAAGTCGAATCTCATCAATTCTTATATATTCGAGTGAGTTTGCAACATCTTGGTCAGATATCGTCGATGTACATCCATTGAAGCTGATTGAGGTCGATTGTAACTTTGTGTTGATTGAAAATTTTCAAAGTCTATCTTCCTAATTTGAAGTCGAATCTCATCAATTCTTATATATTTGAGTGAGTTTGCAACATCTTGGTCAGATATCGTCAATTTACATCCATTGAAGCAGATTGAGGTCGATTGTAACTTTGTGTTGATTGAAAATTTCCAAAGTCTATCTTCCTAATTTGAAGTCGAATCTCATCAATTCTTATATATTTGAGTGAGTTTGCAACATCTTGGTCAGATATCGTCAATTTACATCCATTGAAGCAGATTGAGGTCGATTGTAACATTGTGTTGATTGAAAATTTCCAAAGTCTATCTTCCTAATTTGAAGTCGAATCTCATCAATTGTTATATATTTGAGTGAGTTTCCAACATCTTGGTCAGATATCGTCGATGTACATCCATTGAAGCTGATTGAGGTAGATTGTAACTTTGTGTTGATTGAAAATTTTCAAATTCTATCTTCCTAATTTGAAGTCGAATCTCATCACTTCTTATATATTTGAGTGAGTTTGCAACATCTTGGTCAGATATCGTCGATTTACATCCATTGAAGCAGATTGAGGTCGATTGTAACTTTGTGTTGATTGAAAATTTTCAAAGTCTATTTTCCTAATTTGGAGTTGAATCTCATCAATTGTTATATATTTGAGTGAGTTTGCAACATCTTGGTCAGATATCGTCGATTTACATCCATTGAAGCCCATTGAGGTTGATTATCACTTTGTGTTGATTGAAAATTTTCAAAGTCTATCTTCCTAATTTGAAGTCGAATCTCATCAATTGTTATATATTTGATTGAGTTTGCAACATCTTGGTCAGATATCGTCGATTTACATCCATTGAAGCAGATTGAGGTCGATTGTAACTTTGTGTTGATTGAAAATTTTCAAAGTCTATCTTCCTAATTTGAAGTCGAATCTCATCAATTCTTATATATTTGAGTGAGTTTGCAACATCTTGGTCAGATATCGTCAATTTACATCCATTGAAGCAGATTGAGGTCGATTGTAACATTGTGTTGATTGAAAATTTTCAAAGTCTATCTTCCTAATTTGAAGTCGAATCTCATCAATTCTTATATATTTGAGTGAGTTTGCAACATCTTGGTCAGATATCGTCGATTTACATCCATTGAAGCCCATTGAGGTTGATTATCACTTTGTGTTGATTGAAAATTTTCAAAGTCTATCTTCCTAATTTGAAGTCGAATCTCATCAATTGTTATATATTTGAGTGAGTTTGCAACATCTTGGTCAGATATCGTCGATTTACATCCATTGAAGCCCATTGAGGTCGATTGTAACTTTGTGTTGATTGAAAATTTTCAAAGTCTATCTTCCTAATTTGAAGTCGAATCTCATCTATTCTTATATATTCGAGTGAGTTTGCAACATCTTGGTCAGATATCATCGATTTACATCCATTGAAGCCCATTGAGGTCGATTGTAACTTTGTGTTGATTGAAAATTTTCAAAGTCTATCTTCCTAATTTGAAGTCGAATCTCATCACTTCTTATATATTTGAGTGAGTTTGCAACATCTTGGTCAGATATCGTCGAATAACATCCATTGAAGCAGATTGAGGTCGATTGTAACTTTGTGTTGATTGAAAATTTCCAAAGTCTATCTTCCTAATTTGAAGTCGAATCTCATCAATTCTTATATATTTGAGTGAGTTTGCAACATCTTGGTCAGATATCGTCGAATAAAATCCATTGAAGCAGATTGAGGTCGATTGTAACTTTGTGTTGATTGAAAATTTCCAAAGTCTATCTTCCTAATTTGAAGTCGAATCTCATCAATTGTTATATATTTGAGTGAGTTTCCAACATCTTGGTCAGATATCGTCGATGTACATCCATTGAAGCTGATTGAGGTCGATTGTCACTTTGTGTTGATTGAAAATTTTCAAAGTCTATCTCCCTAATTTGAAGTCGAATCTCATCACTTCTTATATATTTGAGTGAGTTTGCAACATCTTGGTCAGATATCGTCGATTTACATCCATTGAAGCAGATTGAGGTCGATTGTAACTTTGTGTTGATTGAAAATTTTCAAAGTCTATTTTCCTAATTTGGAGTTGAATCTCATCAATTGTTATATATTTGAGTGAGTTTGCAACATCTTGGTCAGATATCGTCGATTTACATCCATTGAAGCCCATTGAGGTTGATTATCACTTTGTGTTGATTGAAAATTTTCAAAGTCTATCTTCCTAATTTGAAGTCGAATCTCATCAATTGTTATATATTTGATTGAGTTTGCAACATCTTGGTCAGATATCGTCGATTTACATCCATTGAAGCAGATTGAGGTCGATTGTAACTTTGTGTTGATTGAAAATTTTCAAAGTCTATCTTCCTAATTTGAAGTCGAATCTCATCAATTCTTATATATTTGAGTGAGTTTGCAACATCTTGGTCAGATATCGTCAATTTACATCCATTGAAGCAGATTGAGGTCGATTGTAACATTGTGTTGATTGAAAATTTTCAAAGTCTATCTTCCTAATTTGAAGTCGAATCTCATCAATTCTTATATATTTGAGTGAGTTTGCAACATCTTGGTCAGATATCGTCGATTTACATCCATTGTAGCCCATTGAGGTTGATTATCACTTTGTGTTGATTGAAAATTTTCAAAGTCTATCTTCCTAATTTGAAGTCGAATCTCATCAATTGTTATATATTTGAGTGAGTTTGCAACATCTTGGTCAGATATCGTCGATTTACATCCATTGAAGCCCATTGAGGTCGATTGTAACTTTGTGTTGATTGAAAATTTTCAAAGTCTATCTTCCTAATTTGAAGTCGAATCTCATCTATTCTTATATATTCGAGTGAGTTTGCAACATCTTGGTCAGATATCGTCGATTTACATCCATTGAAGCCCATTGAGGTCGATTGTAACTTTGTGTTGATTGAAAATTTTCAAAGTCTATCTTCCTAATTTGAAGTCGAATCTCATCACTTCTTATATATTTGAGTGAGTTTGCAACATCTTGGTCAGATATCGTCGAATAACATCCATTGAAGCAGATTGAGGTCGATTGTAACTTTGTGTTGATTGAAAATTTCCAAAGTCTATCTTCCTAATTTGAAGTCGAATCTCATCAATTCTTATATATTTGAGTGAGTTTGCAACATCTTGGTCAGATATCGTCAATTTACATCCATTGAAGCAGATTGAGGTCGATTGTAACATTGTGTTGATTGAAAATTTCCAAAGTCTATCTTCCTAATTTGAAGTCGAATCTCATCAATTGTTATATATTTGAGTGAGTTTCCAACATCTTGGTCAGATATCGTCGATGTACATCCATTGAAGCTGATTGAGGTCGATTGTCACTTTGTGTTGATTGAAAATTTTCAAAGTCTATCTCCCTAATTTGAAGTCGAATCTCATCAATTCTTATATATTCGAGTGAGTTTGCAACATCTTGGTCAGATATCGTCGATTTACATCCATTGAAGCCCATTGAGGTCGATTGTCACTTTGTGTTGATTGAAAATTTTCAAAGTCTATCTTCCTAATTTGAAGTCGAATCTCATCAATTCTTATATATTTGAGTGAGTTTGCAACATCTTGGTCAGATATCGTCAATTTACATCCATTGAAGCAGATTGAGGTCGATTGTAACTTTGTGTTGATTGAAAATTTCCAAAGTCTATCTTCCTAATTTGAAGTCGAATCTCATCAATTCTTATATATTTGAGTGAGTTTGCAACATCTTGGTCAGATATCGTCAATTTACATCCATTGAAGCAGATTGAGGTCGATTGTAACATTGTGTTGATTGAAAATTTCCAAAGTCTATCTTCCTAATTTGAAGTCGAATCTCATCAATTGTTATATATTTGAGTGAGTTTCCAACATCTTGGTCAGATATCGTCGATTTACATCCATTGAAGCCCATTGAGGTCGATTGTCACTTTGTGTTGATTGAAAATTTTCAAAGTCTATCTCCCTAATTTGAAGTCGAATCTCATCAATTCTTATATATTCGAGTGAGTTTGCAACATCTTGGTCAGATATCGTCGATGTACATCCATTGAAGCTGATTGAGGTCGATTGTAACTTTGTGTTGATTGAAAATTTTCAAAGTCTATCTTCCTAATTTGAAGTCGAATCTCATCAATTCTTATATATTTGAGTGAGTTTGCAACATCTTGGTCAGATATCGTCAATTTACATCCATTGAAGCAGATTGAGGTCGATTGTAACTTTGTGTTGATTGAAAATTTCCAAAGTCTATCTTCCTAATTTGAAGTCGAATCTCATCAATTCTTATATATTTGAGTGAGTTTGCAACATCTTGGTCAGATATCGTCAATTTACATCCATTGAAGCAGATTGAGGTCGATTGTAACATTGTGTTGATTGAAAATTTCCAAAGTCTATCTTCCTAATTTGAAGTCGAATCTCATCAATTGTTATATATTTGAGTGAGTTTCCAACATCTTGGTCAGATATCGTCGATGTACATCCATTGAAGCTGATTGAGGTAGATTGTAACTTTGTGTTGATTGAAAATTTTCAAATTCTATCTTCCTAATTTGAAGTCGAATCTCATCACTTCTTATATATTTGAGTGAGTTTGCAACATCTTGGTCAGATATCGTCGATTTACATCCATTGAAGCAGATTGAGGTCGATTGTAACTTTGTGTTGATTGAAAATTTTCAAAGTCTATTTTCCTAATTTGGAGTTGAATCTCATCAATTGTTATATATTTGAGTGAGTTTGCAACATCTTGGTCAGATATCGTCGATTTACATCCATTGAAGCCCATTGAGGTTGATTATCACTTTGTGTTGATTGAAAATTTTCAAAGTCTATCTTCCTAATTTGAAGTCGAATCTCATCAATTGTTATATATTTGATTGAGTTTGCAACATCTTGGTCAGATATCGTCGATTTACATCCATTGAAGCAGATTGAGGTCGATTGTAACTTTGTGTTGATTGAAAATTTTCAAAGTCTATCTTCCTAATTTGAAGTCGAATCTCATCAATTCTTATATATTTGAGTGAGTTTGCAACATCTTGGTCAGATATCGTCAATTTACATCCATTGAAGCAGATTGAGGTCGATTGTAACATTGTGTTGATTGAAAATTTTCAAAGTCTATCTTCCTAATTTGAAGTCGAATCTCATCAATTCTTATATATTTGAGTGAGTTTGCAACATCTTGGTCAGATATCGTCGATTTACATCCATTGAAGCCCATTGAGGTTGATTATCACTTTGTGTTGATTGAAAATTTTCAAAGTCTATCTTCCTAATTTGAAGTCGAATCTCATCAATTGTTATATATTTGAGTGAGTTTGCAACATCTTGGTCAGATATCGTCGATTTACATCCATTGAAGCCCATTGAGGTCGATTGTAACTTTGTGTTGATTGAAAATTTTCAAAGTCTATCTTCCTAATTTGAAGTCGAATCTCATCTATTCTTATATATTCGAGTGAGTTTGCAACATCTTGGTCAGATATCATCGATTTACATCCATTGAAGCCCATTGAGGTCGATTGTAACTTTGTGTTGATTGAAAATTTTCAAAGTCTATCTTCCTAATTTGAAGTCGAATCTCATCACTTCTTATATATTTGAGTGAGTTTGCAACATCTTGGTCAGATATCGTCGAATAACATCCATTGAAGCAGATTGAGGTCGATTGTAACTTTGTGTTGATTGAAAATTTCCAAAGTCTATCTTCCTAATTTGAAGTCGAATCTCATCAATTCTTATATATTTGAGTGAGTTTGCAACATCTTGGTCAGATATCGTCGAATAACATCCATTGAAGCAGATTGAGGTCGATTGTAACTTTGTGTTGATTGAAAATTTCCAAAGTCTATCTTCCTAATTTGAAGTCGAATCTCATCAATTGTTATATATTTGAGTGAGTTTCCAACATCTTGGTCAGATATCGTCGATGTACATCCATTGAAGCTGATTGAGGTCGATTGTCACTTTGTGTTGATTGAAAATTTTCAAAGTCTATCTCCCTAATTTGAAGTCGAATCTCATCACTTCTTATATATTTGAGTGAGTTTGCAACATCTTGGTCAGATATCGTCGATTTACATCCATTGAAGCAGATTGAGGTCGATTGTAACTTTGTGTTGATTGAAAATTTTCAAAGTCTATTTTCCTAATTTGGAGTTGAATCTCATCAATTGTTATATATTTGAGTGAGTTTGCAACATCTTGGTCAGATATCGTCGATTTACATCCATTGAAGCCCATTGAGGTTGATTATCACTTTGTGTTGATTGAAAATTTTCAAAGTCTATCTTCCTAATTTGAAGTCGAATCTCATCAATTGTTATATATTTGATTGAGTTTGCAACATCTTGGTCAGATATCGTCGATTTACATCCATTGAAGCAGATTGAGGTCGATTGTAACTTTGTGTTGATTGAAAATTTTCAAAGTCTATCTTCCTAATTTGAAGTCGAATCTCATCAATTCTTATATATTTGAGTGAGTTTGCAACATCTTGGTCAGATATCGTCAATTTACATCCATTGAAGCAGATTGAGGTCGATTGTAACATTGTGTTGATTGAAAATTTTCAAAGTCTATCTTCCTAATTTGAAGTCGAATCTCATCAATTCTTATATATTTGAGTGAGTTTGCAACATCTTGGTCAGATATCGTCGATTTACATCCATTGAAGCCCATTGAGGTCGATTGTAACTTTGTGTTGATTGAAAATTTTCAAAGTCTATCTTCCTAATTTGAAGTCGAATCTCATCTATTCTTATATATTCGAGTGAGTTTGCAACATCTTGGTCAGATATCGTCGATTTACATCCATTGAAGCCCATTGAGGTTGATTATCACTTTGTGTTGATTGAAAATTTTCAAAGTCTATCTTCCTAATTTGAAGTCGAATCTCATCAATTGTTATATATTTGAGTGAGTTTGCAACATCTTGGTCAGATATCGTCGATTTACATCCATTGAAGCCCATTGAGGTCGATTGTAACTTTGTGTTGATTGAAAATTTTCAAAGTCTATCTTCCTAATTTGAAGTCGAATCTCATCTATTCTTATATATTCGAGTGAGTTTGCAACATCTTGGTCAGATATCGTCGATTTACATCCATTGAAGCCCATTGAGGTCGATTGTAACTTTGTGTTGATTGAAAATTTTCAAAGTCTATCTTCCTAATTTGAAGTCGAATCTCATCACTTCTTATATATTTGAGTGAGTTTGCAACATCTTGGTCAGATATCGTCGAATAACATCCATTGAAGCAGATTGAGGTCGATTGTAACTTTGTGTTGATTGAAAATTTCCAAAGTCTATCTTCCTAATTTGAAGTCGAATCTCATCAATTCTTATATATTTGAGTGAGTTTGCAACATCTTGGTCAGATATCGTCAATTTACATCCATTGAAGCAGATTGAGGTCGATTGTAACATTGTGTTGATTGAAAATTTTCAAAGTCTATCTTCCTAATTTGAAGTCGAATCTCATCAATTCTTATATATTTGAGTGAGTTTGCAACATCTTGGTCAGATATCGTCGATTTACATCCATTGAAGCCCATTGAGGTTGATTATCACTTTGTGTTGATTGAAAATTTTCAAAGTCTATCTTCCTAATTTGAAGTCGAATCTCATCAATTGTTATATATTTGACTGAGTTTGCAACATCTTGGTCAGATATCGTCGATTTACATCCATTGAAGCCCATTGAGGTCGATTGTAACTTTGTGTTGATTGAAAATTTTCAAAGTCTATCTTCCTAATTTGAAGTCGAATCTCATCAATTCTTATATATTCGAGTGAGTTTGCAACATCTTGGTCAGATATCGTCGATTTACATCCATTGAAGCCCATTGAGGTCGATTGTAACTTTGTGTTGATTGAAAATTTTCAAAGTCTATCTTCCTAATTTGAAGTCGAATCTCATCACTTCTTATATATTTGAGTGAGTTTGCAACATCTTGGTCAGATATCGTCGATTCACATCCATTGAAGCAGATTGAGGTCGATTGTTACTTTCCGTTGATTGAAAATTTTCAAAGTCTATCTTCCTAATTTGAAGTCGAATCTCATCAATTGTTATATATTTGAGTGAGTTTGCAACATCTTGGTCAGATATCGTCGATTTACATCCATTGAAGCCCATTGAGGTCGATTGTAACTTTGTGTTGATTGAAAATTTTCAAAGTCTATCTTCCTAATTTGAAGTCGAATCTCATCAATTCTTATATATTCGAGTGAGTTTGCAACATCTTGGTCAGATATCGTCGATTCACATCCATTGAAGCAGATTGAGGTCGATTGTAACTTTCCGTTGATTGAAAATTTTCAAAGTCTATCTTCCTAATTTGAAGTCGAATCTCATCAATTGTTATATATTTGAGTGAGTTTGCAACATCTTGGTCAGATATCGTCGATTTACATCCATTGAAGCCCATTGAGGTCGATTGTAACTTTGTGTTGATTGAAAATTTTCAAAGTCTATCTTCCTAATTTGAAGTCGAATCTCATCAATTCTTATATATTCGAGTGAGTTTGCAACATCTTGGTCAGATATCGTCGATTTACATCCATTGAAGCCCATTGAGGTCGATTGTAACTTTGTGTTGATTGAAAATTTTCAAATTCTATCTTCCTAATTTGAAGTCGAATCTCATCACTTCTTATATATTTGAGTGAGTTTGCAACATCTTGGTCAGATATCGTCGATTTACATCCATTGAAGCAGATTGAGGTCGATTGTAACTTTGTGTTGATTGAAAATTTTCAAAGTCTATCTTCCTAATTTGAAGTCGAATCCCATCAATTCTTATATATTTGAGTGAGTTTGCAACATATTGGTCAGATATCGTCGATTTACATCCATTGAAGCCCATTGAGGTTGATTATCACTTTGTGTTGATTGAAAATTTTCAAAGTCTATCTTCCTAATTTGGAGTCGAATCTCATCAATTCTTATATATTTGAGTGAGTTTGCAACATATTGGTCAGATATCGTCGATTTACATCCATTGAAGCAGATTGAGGTCGATTGTCACTTTGTGTTGATTGAAAATTTTCAAAGTCTATCTTCCTAATTTGGAGTCGAATCTCATCAATTCTTATATATTTGAGTGAGTTTGCAACATCTTGGTCAGATATCGTCGATTTACATCCATTGAAGCAGATTGAGGTCGATTGTCACTTTGTGTTGATTGAAAATTTTCAAAGTCTGTCTTCCTAATTTGGAGTTGAATCTCATCAATTGTTATATATTTGAGTGAGTTTGCAACATCTTGGTCAGATATCGTCGATTTACATCCATTGAAGCCCCTTGAGGTTGATTATCACTTTGTGTTGATTGAAAATTTTCAAAGTTCATCTTCCTAATTTGAAGTCGAATCTCATCAATTGTTATATATTTGAGTGAGTTCGCAACATCTTGGTCAGATATCGTCGATTTACATCCATTGAAGCAGATTGAGGTCGATTGTCACTTAGTGTTGATTGAAAATTTTCAAAGTCTATCTTCCTAATTTGAAGTCGATCTCATCAATTCTTATATACTTGAGTGAGTTTGCAACATCTTGGTCAGATATCGTCGATTTACATCCATTGAAGCCCATTGAGGTCGATTGTCACTTTGTGTTGATTGGAAATTTTCAAAGTCTATCTTCCTTATTTGGAGTCGAATCTCATCAATTCTTATATATTTGAGTGAGTTTCCAACATCTTGGTCAGATATCGTCGATGTACATCCATTGAAGCAGATTGAGGTCGATTGTAACTGTGTGTTGATTGAAAATTTTCAAAGTCTATCTTCCTAATTTGAAGTCGAATCTCATCACTTCTTATATATTTGAGTGAGTTTGCAACATCTTGGTCAGATATCGTCGATTTACATCCATTGAAGCAGATTGAGGTCGATTGTATCTTTGTGTTGATTGAAAATTTTCAAAGTCTATCTTCCTAATTTGAAGTCGAATCTCATCACTTCTTATATATTTGAGTGAGTTTGCAACATCTTGGTCAGATATCGTCGATTTACATCCATTGAAGCAGATTGAGGTCGATTGTAACTTTGTGTTGATTGAAAATTTTCAAAGTCTATCTTCCTTATTTGGAGTCGAATCTCATCAATTCTTATATATTTGAGTGAGTTTCCAACATCTTGGTCAGATATCGTCGATGTACATCCATTGAAGCAGATTGAGGTCGATTGTAACTGTGTGTTGATTGAAAATTTTCAAAGTCTATCTTCCTAATTTGAAGTCGAATCTCATCACTTCTTATATATTTGAGTGAGTTTGCAACATCTTGGTCAGATATCGTCGATTTACATCCATTGAAGCAGATTGAGGTCGATTGTATCTTTGTGTTGATTGAAAATTTTCAAAGTCTATCTTCCTAATTTGAAGTCGAATCTCATCACTTCTTATATATTTGAGTGAGTTTGCAACATCTTGGTCAGATATCGTCGATTTACATCCATTGAAGCAGATTGAGGTCTATTGTAACTTTGTGTTGATTGAAAATTTTCAAAGTCTATCTTCCTTATTTGGAGTCGAATCTCATCAATTCTTATATATTTGAGTGAGTTTGCAACATCTTGGTCAGATATCGTCGATTTACATCTATTGAAGCCCATTGAGGTTGATTGAAAATTTTCAAAGTCTATCTTCCTAATTTGAAGTCGAATCTCATCACTTCTTATATATTTGAGTGAGTTTGCAACATCTTGGTCAGATATCGTCGAATAACATCCATTGAAGCAGATTGAGGTCGATTGTAACTTTGTGTTGATTGAAAATTTCCAAAGTCTATCTTCCTAATTTGAAGTCGAATCTCATCAATTCTTATATATTTGAGTGAGTTTGCAACATCTTGGTCAGATATCGTCAATTTACATCCATTGAAGCAGATTGAGGTCGATTGTAACATTGTGTTGATTGAAAATTTTCAAAGTCTATCTTCCTAATTTGAAGTCGAATCTCATCAATTCTTATATATTTGAGTGAGTTTGCAACATCTTGGTCAGATATCTTCGATTTACATCCATTGAAGCCCATTGAGGTTGATTATCACTTTGTGTTGATTGAAAATTTTCAAAGTCTATCTTCCTAATTTGAAGTCGAATCTCATCAATTGTTATATATTTGAGTGAGTTTGCAACATCTTGGTCAGATATCGTCGATTTACATCCATTGAAGCCAATTGAGGTCGATTGTAACTTTGTGTTGATTGAAAATTTTCAAAGTCTATCTTCCTAATTTGAAGTCGAATCTCATCAATTCTTATATATTGGAGTGAGTTTGCAACATCTTGGTCAGATATCGTCGATTTACATCCATTGAAGCCCATTGAGGTCGATTGTAACTTTGTGTTGATTGAAAATTTTCAAAGTCTATCTTCCTAATTTGAAGTCGAATCTCATCACTTCTTATATATTTGAGTGAGTTTGCAACATCTTGGTCAGATATCGTCGATTCACATCCATTGAAGCAGATTGAGGTCGATTGTTACTTTCCGTTGATTGAAAATTTTCAAAGTCTATCTTCCTAATTTGAAGTCGAATCTCATCAATTGTTATATATTTGAGTGAGTTTGCAACATCTTGGTCAGATATCGTCGATTTACATCCATTGAAGCCCATTGAGGTCGATTGTAACTTTGTGTTGATTGAAAATTTTCAAAGTCTATCTTCCTAATTTGAAGTCGAATCTCATCAATTCTTATATATTCGAGTGAGTTTGCAACATCTTGGTCAGATATCGTCGATTCACATCCATTGAAGCAGATTGAGGTCGATTGTAACTTTCCGTTGATTGAAAATTTTCAAAGTCTATCTTCCTAATTTGAAGTCGAATCTCATCAATTGTTATATATTTGAGTGAGTCTGCAACATCTTGGTCAGATATCGTCGATTTACATCCATTGAAGCAGATTGAGGTCGATTGCAACTTTGTGTTGATTGAAAATTTTCAAAGTCTATCTTCCTAATTTGAAGTCGAATCTCATCAATTCTTATATATTTGAGTGAGTTTGCAACATATTGGTCAGATATCGTCGATTTACATCCATTGAAGCCCATTGAGGTTGATTATCACTTTGTGTTGATTGAAAATTTTCAAAGTCTATCTTCCTAATTTGGAGTCGAATCTCATCAATTCTTATATATTTGAGTGAGTTTGCAACATATTGGTCAGATATCGTCGATTTACATCCATTGAAGCAGATTGAGGTCGATTGTCACTTTGTGTTGATTGAAAATTTTCAAAGTCTATCTTCCTAATTTGGAGTCGAATCTCATCAATTCTTATATATTTGAGTGAGTTTGCAACATCTTGGTCAGATATCGTCGATTTACATCCATTGAAGCAGATTGAGGTCGATTGTCACTTTGTGTTGATTGAAAATTTTCAAAGTCTATCTTCCTAATTTGGAGTTGAATCTCATCAATTGTTATATATTTGAGTGAGTTTGCAACATCTTGGTCAGATATCGTCGATTTACATCCATTGAAGCCCATTGAGGTTGATTATCACTTTGTGTTGATTGAAAATTTTCAAAGTCTATCTTCCTAATTTGAAGTCGAATCTCATCAATTCTTATATACTTGAGTGAGTTTGCAACATCTTGGTCATATATCGTCGATTTACATCCATTGAAGCCCATTGAGGTCGATTGTCACTTTGTGTTGATTGAAAATTTTCAAAGTCTATCTTCCTTATTTGAAGTCGAATCTCATCAATTCTTATATATTTGAGTGAGTTTGCAACATCTTGGTCAGATATCGTCGATTTACATCCATTGAAGCAGATTGAGGTCGATTGTAACTTTGTGTTGATTGAAAATTTTCAAAGTCTATCTTCCTAATTTGAAGTCGAATCTCATCAATACTTATATATTTGAGTGAATTTGCAACATCTTGGTCAGATATCGTCGATTTACATCCATTGAAGCCCATTGAGGTTGATTATCACTTTGTGTTGATTGAAAATTTTCAAAGTTCATCTTCCTAATTTGAAGTCGAATCTCATCAATTGTTATATATTTGAGTGAGTTTGCAACATCTTGGTCAGATATCGTCGATTTACATCCATTGAAGCAGATTGAGGTCGATTGTCACTTAGTGTTGATTGAAAATTTTCAAAGTCTATCTTCCTAATTTGAAGTCGATCTCATCAATTCTTATATACTTGAGTGAGTTTGCAACATCTTGGTCAGATATCGTCGATTTACATCCATTGAAGCCCATTGAGGTCGATTGTCACTTTGTGTTGATTGGAAATTTTCAAAGTCTATCTTCCTTATTTGGAGTCGAATCTCATCAATTCTTATATATTTGAGTGAGTTTCCAACATCTTGGTCAGATATCGTCGATGTACATCCATTGAAGCAGATTGAGGTCGATTGTATCTTTGTGTTGATTGAAAATTTTCAAAGTCTATCTTCCTAATTTGAAGTCGAATCTCATCACTTCTTATATATTTGAGTGAGTTTGCAACATCTTGGTCAGATATCGTCGATTTACATCCATTGAAGCAGATTGAGGTCGATTGTAACTTTGTGTTGATTGAAAATTTTCAAAGTCTATCTTCCTTATTTGGAGTCGAATCTCATCAATTCTTATATATTTGAGTGAGTTTCCAACATCTTGGTCAGATATCGTCGATGTACATCCATTGAAGTAGATTGAGGTCGATTGTAACTGTGTGTTGATTGAAAATTTTCAAAGTCTATCTTCCTAATTTGAAGTCGAATCTCATCACTTCTTATATATTTGAGTGAGTTTGCAACATCTTGGTCAGATATCGTCGATTTACATCCATTGAAGCAGATTGAGGTCGATTGTATCTTTGTGTTGATTGAAAATTTTCAAAGTCTATCTTCCTAATTTGAAGTCGAATCTCATCACTTCTTATATATTTGAGTGAGTTTGCAACATCTTGGTCAGATATCGTCGATTTACATCCATTGAAGCAGATTGAGGTCGATTGTAACTTTGTGTTGATTGAAAATTTTCAAAGTCTATCTTCCTTATTTGGAGTCGAATCTCATCAATTCTTATATATTTGAGTGAGTTTGCAACATCTTGGTCAGATATCGTCGATTTACATCTATTGAAGCCCATTGAGGTTGATTGAAAATTTTCAAAGTCTATCTTCCTAATTTGAAGTCGAATCTCATCAATTGTTATATATTTGAGTGAGTTTCCATCATCTTGGTCTGATATCGTCGATTTACATCCATTGAAGCCCATTGAGGTTGATTATCACTTTGTGTTGATTGAAAATTTTCAAAGTCTATCTTCCTAATTTGGAGTCGAATCTCATCAATTCTTATATATTTGAGTGAGTTTGCAACATATTGGTCAGATATCGTCGATTTACATCCATTGAAGCAGATTGAGGTCGATTGTCACTTTGTGTTGATTGAAAATTTTCAAAGTCTATCTTCCTAATTTGAAGTCGAATCTCATCAATTCTTATATACTTGAGTGAGTTTGCAACATCTTGGTCAGATATCGTCGATTTACATCCATTGAAGCCCATTGAGGTCGATTGTCACTTTGTGTTGATTGAAAATTTTCAAAGTCTATCTTCCTTATTTGAAGTCGAATCTCATCAATTCTTATATATTTGAGTGAGTTTGCAACATCTTGGTCAGATATCGTCGATTTACATCTATTGAAGCCCATTGAGGTTGATTGAAAATTTTCAAAGTCTATCTTCCTAATTTGAAGTCGAATCTCATCAATTGTTATATATTTGAGTGAGTTTCCATCATCTTGGTCTGATATCGTCGATTTACATCCATTGAAGCCCATTGAGGTTGATTATCACTTTGTGTTGATTGAAAATTTTCAAAGTCTATCTTCCTAATTTGGAGTCGAATCTCATCAATTCTTATATATTTGAGTGAGTTTGCAACATCTTGGTCAGATATCGTCGATTTACATCCATTGAAGCCCATTGAGGTTGATTATCACTTTGTGTTGATTGAAAATTTTCAAAGTCTATCTTCCTAATTTGAAGTCGAATCTCATCAATTCTTATATACTTGAGTGAGTTTGCAACATCTTGGTCAGATATCGTCGATTTACATCCATTGAAGCCCATTGAGGTCGATTGTCACTTTGTGTTGATTGAAAATTTTCAAAGTCTATCTTCCTTATTTGAAGTCGAATCTCATCAATTCTTATATATTTGAGTGAGTTTGCAACATCTTGGTCAGATATCGTCGATTTACATCCATTGAAGCAGATTGAGGTCGATTGTATCTTTGTGTTGATTGAAAATTTTCAAAGTCTATCTTCCTAATTTGAAGTCGAATCTCATCACTTCTTATATATTTGAGTGAGTTTGCAACATCTTGGTCAGATATCGTCGATTTACATCCATTGAAGCAGATTGAGGTCGATTGTAACTTTGTGTTGATTGAAAATTTTCAAAGTCTATCTTCCTTATTTGGAGTCGAATCTCATCAATTCTTATATATTTGAGTGAGTTTGCAACATCTTGGTCAGATATCGTCGATTTACATCTATTGAAGTCCATTGAGGTTGATTGAAAATTTTCAAAGTCTATCTTCCTAATTTGAAGTCGAATCTCATCAATTGTTATATATTTGAGTGAGTTTCCATCATCTTGGTCTGATATCGTCGATTTACATCCATTGAAGCCCATTGAGGTTGATTATCACTTTGTGTTGATTGAAAATTTTCAAAGTCTATCTTCCTAATTTGGAGTCGAATCTCATCAATTCTTATATATTTGAGTGAGTTTGCAACATATTGGTCAGATATCGTCGATTTACATCCATTGAAGCAGATTGAGGTCGATTGTCACTTTGTGTTGATTGAAAATTTTCAAAGTCTATCTTCCTAATTTGAAGTCGAATCTCATCAATTCTTATATACTTGAGTGAGTTTGCAACATCTTGGTCAGATATCGTCGATTTACATCCATTGAAGCCCATTGAGGTCGATTGTCACTTTGTGTTGATTGAAAATTTTCAAAGTCTATCTTCCTTATTTGAAGTCGAATCTCATCAATTCTTATATATTTGAGTGAGTTTGCAACATCTTGGTCAGATATCGTCGATTTACATCTATTGAAGCCCATTGAGGTTGATTGAAAATTTTCAAAGTCTATCTTCCTAATTTGAAGTCGAATCTCATCAATTGTTATATATTTGAGTGAGTTTCCATCATCTTGGTCTGATATCGTCGATTTACATCCATTGAAGCCCATTGAGGTTGATTATCACTTTGTGTTGATTGAAAATTTTCAAAGTCTATCTTCCTAATTTGGAGTCGAATCTCATCAATTCTTATATATTTGAGTGAGTTTGCAACATCTTGGTCAGATATCGTCGATTTACATCCATTGAAGCCCATTGAGGTTGATTATCACTTTGTGTTGATTGAAAATTTTCAAAGTCTATCTTCCTAATTTGAAGTCGAATCTCATCAATTCTTATATACTTGAGTGAGTTTGCAACATCTTGGTCAGATATCGTCGATTTACATCCATTGAAGCCCATTGAGGTCGATTGTCACTTTGTGTTGATTGAAAATTTTCAAAGTCTATCTTCCTTATTTGAAGTCGAATCTCATCAATTCTTATATATTTGAGTGAGTTTGCAACATCTTGGTCAGATATCGTCGATTTACATCCATTGAAGCAGATTGAGGTCGATTGTATCTTTGTGTTGATTGAAAATTTTCAAAGTCTATCTTCCTAATTTGAAGTCGAATCTCATCACTTCTTATATATTTGAGTGAGTTTGCAACATCTTGGTCAGATATCGTCGATTTACATCCATTGAAGCAGATTGAGGTCGATTGTAACTTTGTGTTGATTGAAAATTTTCAAAGTCTATCTTCCTTATTTGGAGTCGAATCTCATCAATTCTTATATATTTGAGTGAGTTTGCAACATCTTGGTCAGATATCGTCGATTTACATCTATTGAAGCCCATTGAGGTTGATTGAAAATTTTCAAAGTCTATCTTCCTAATTTGAAGTCGAATCTCATCAATTGTTATATATTTGAGTGAGTTTCCATCATCTTGGTCTGATATCGTCGATTTACATCCATTGAAGCCCATTGAGGTTGATTATCACTTTGTGTTGATTGAAAATTTTCAAAGTCTATCTTCCTAATTTGGAGTCGAATCTCATCAATTCTTATATATTTGAGTGAGTTTGCAACATATTGGTCAGATATCGTCGATTTACATCCATTGAAGCAGATTGAGGTCGATTGTCACTTTGTGTTGATTGAAAATTTTCAAAGTCTATCTTCCTAATTTGGAGTCGAATCTCATCAATTCTTATATATTTGAGTGAGTTTGCAACATCTTGGTCAGATATCGTCGATTTACATCCATTGAAGCAGATTGAGGTCGATTGTCACTTTGTGTTGATTGAAAATTTTCAAAGTCTATCTTCCTAATTTGGAGTTGAATCTCATCAATTGTTATATATTTGAGTGAGTTTGCAACATCTTGGTCAGATATCGTCGATTTACATCCATTGAAGCCCATTGAGGTTGATTATCACTTTGTGTTGATTGAAAATTTTCAAAGTCTATCTTCCTAATTTGAAGTCGAATCTCATCAATTCTTATATACTTGAGTGAGTTTGCAACATCTTGGTCAGATATCGTCGATTTACATCCATTGAAGCCCATTGAGGTCGATTGTCACTTTGTGTTGATTGAAAATTTCCAAAGTCTATCTTCCTTATATGAAGTCGAATCTCATCAATTCTTATATATTTGAGTGAGTTTGCAACATCTTGGTCAGATATCGTCGATTTACATCCATTGAAGCCCATTGAGGTTGATTATCACTTTGTGTTGATTGAAAATTTTCAAAGTCTATCTTCCTAATTTGAAGTCGAATCTCATCAATTCTTATATACTTGAGTGAGTTTGCAACATCTTGGTCAGATATCGTCGATTTACATCCATTGAAGCCCATTGAGGTCGATTGTCACTTTGTGTTGATTGAAAATTTTCAAAGTCTATCTTCCTTATTTGAAGTCGAATCTCATCAATTCTTATATATTTGAGTGAGTTTGCAACATCTTGGTCAGATATCGTCGATTTACATCCATTGAAGCCCATTGAGGTTGATTATCACTTTGTGTTGATTGAAAATTTTCAAAGTCTATCTTCCTAATTTGAAGTCGAATCTCATCAATTCTTATATACTTGAGTGATTTTGCAACATCTTGGTCAGATATCGTCGATTTACATCCATTGAAGCCCATTGAGGTCGATTGTCACTTTGTGTTGATTGAAAATTTTCAAAGTCTATCTTCCTTATTTGAAGTCGAATCTCATCAATTCTTATATATTTGAGTGAGTTTGCAACATCTTGGTCAGATATCGTCGATTTACATCCATTGAAGCCCATTGAGGTTGATTATCACTTTGTGTTGATTGAAAATTTTCAAAGTTCATCTTCCTAATTTGAAGTCGAATCTCATCAATTGTTATATATTTGAGTGAGTTTGCAACATCTTGGTCAGATATCGTCGATTTACATCCATTGAAGCAGATTGAGGTCGATTGTCACTTAGTGTTGATTGAAAATTTTCAAAGTCTATCTTCCTAATTTGAAGTCGATCTCATCAATTCTTATATACTTGAGTGAGTTTGCAACATCTTGGTCAGATATCGTCGATTTACATCCATTGAAGCCCATTGAGGTCGATTGTCACTTTGTGTTGATTGGAAATTTTCAAAGTCTATCTTCCTAATTTGAAGTCGAATCTCATCACTTCTTATATATTTGAGTGAGTTTGCAACATCTTGGTCAGATATCGTCGATTTACATCCATTGAAGCAGATTGAGGTCGATTGTCACTTAGTGTTGATTGAAAATTTTCAAAGTCTATCTTCCTAATTTGAAGTCGATCTCATCAATTCTTATATACTTGAGTGAGTTTGCAACATCTTGGTCAGATATCGTCGATTTACATCCATTGAAGCCCATTGAGGTTGATTATCACTTTGTGTTGATTGAAAATTTTCAAAGTCTATCTTCCTAATTTGAAGTCGAATCTCATCACTTCTTATATATTTGAGTGAGTTTGCAACATCTTGGTCAGATATCGTCGATTTACATCCATTGAAGCAGATTGAGGTCGATTGTAACTTTGTGTTGATTGAAAATTTTCAAAGTCTATCTTCCTTATTTGGAGTCGAATCTCATCAATTCTTATATATTTGAGTGAGTTTCCAACATCTTGGTCAGATATCGTCGATGTACATCCATTGAAGCAGATTGAGGTCGATTGTAACTGTGTGTTGATTGAAAATTTTCAAAGTCTATCTTCCTAATTTGAAGTCGAATCTCATCACTTCTTATATATTTGAGTGAGTTTGCAACATCTTGGTCAGATATCGTCGATTTACATCCATTGAAGCAGATTGAGGTCGATTGTATCTTTGTGTTGATTGAAAATTTTCAAAGTCTATCTTCCTAATTTGAAGTCGAATCTCATCACTTCTTATATATTTGAGTGAGTTTGCAACATCTTGGTCAGATATCGTCGATTTACATCCATTGAAGCAGATTGAGGTCGATTGTAACTTTGTGTTGATTGAAAATTTTCAAAGTCTATCTTCCTTATTTGGAGTCGAATCTCATCAATTCTTATATATTTGAGTGAGTTTGCAACATCTTGGTCAGATATCGTCGATTTACATCTATTGAAGCCCATTGAGGTTGATTGAAAATTTTCAAAGTCTATCTTCCTAATTTGAAGTCGAATCTCATCAATTGTTATATATTTGAGTGAGTTTCCATCATCTTGGTCTGATATCGTCGATTTACATCCATTGAAGCCCATTGAGGTTGATTATCACTTTGTGTTGATTGAAAATTTTCAAAGTCTATCTTCCTAATTTGGAGTCGAATCTCATCAATTCTTATATATTTGAGTGAGTTTGCAACATATTGGTCAGATATCGTCGATTTAAATCCATTGAAGCAGATTGAGGTCGATTGTCACTTTGTGTTGATTGAAAATTTTCAAAGTCTATCTTCCTAATTTGGAGTCGAATCTCATCAATTCTTATATATTTGAGTGAGTTTGCAACATCTTGGTCAGATATCGTCGATTTACATCCATTGAAGCAGATTGAGGTCGATTGTCACTTTGTGTTGATTGAAAATTTTCAAAGTCTATCTTCCTAATTTGGAGTTGAATCTCATCAATTGTTATATATTTGAGTGAGTTTGCAACATCTTGGTCAGATATCGTCGATTTACATCCATTGAAGCCCATTGAGGTTGATTATCACTTTGTGTTGATTGAAAATTTTCAAAGTCTATCTTCCTAATTTGAAGTCGAATCTCATCAATTCTTATATACTTGAGTGAGTTTGCAACATCTTGGTCAGATATCGTCGATTTACATCCATTGAAGCCCATTGAGGTCGATTGTCACTTTGTGTTGATTGAAAATTTTCAAAGTCTATCTTCCTTATTTGAAGTCGAATCTCATCAATTCTTATATATTTGAGTGAGTTTGCAACATCTTGGTCAGATATCGTCGATTTACATCCATTGAAGCCCATTGAGGTTGATTATCACTTTGTGTTGATTGAAAATTTTCAAAGTCTATCTTCCTAATTTGAAGTCGAATCTCATCAATTCTTATATACTTGAGTGAGTTTGCAACATCTTGGTCAGATATCGTCGATTTACATCCATTGAAGCCCATTGAGGTCGATTGTCACTTTGTGTTGATTGAAAATTTTCAAAGTCTATCTTCCTTATTTGAAGTCGAATCTCATCAATTCTTATATATTTGAGTGAGTTTGCAACATCTTGGTCAGATATCGTCGATTTACATCCATTGAAGCCCATTGAGGTTGATTATCACTTTGTGTTGATTGAAAATTTTCAAAGTCTATCTTCCTAATTTGAAGTCGAATCTCATCAATTCTTATATACTTGAGTGATTTTGCAACATCTTGGTCAGATATCGTCGATTTACATCCATTGAAGCCCATTGAGGTCGATTGTCACTTTGTGTTGATTGAAAATTTTCAAAGTCTATCTTCCTTATTTGAAGTCGAATCTCATCAATTCTTATATATTTGAGTGAGTTTGCAACATCTTGGTCAGATATCGTCGATTTACATCCATTGAAGCCCATTGAGGTTGATTATCACTTTGTGTTGATTGAAAATTTTCAAAGTTCATCTTCCTAATTTGAAGTCGAATCTCATCAATTGTTATATATTTGAGTGAGTTTGCAACATCTTGGTCAGATATCGTCGATTTACATCCATTGAAGCAGATTGAGGTCGATTGTCACTTAGTGTTGATTGAAAATTTTCAAAGTCTATCTTCCTAATTTGAAGTCGATCTCATCAATTCTTATATACTTGAGTGAGTTTGCAACATCTTGGTCAGATATCGTCGATTTACATCCATTGAAGCCCATTGAGGTCGATTGTCACTTTGTGTTGATTGGAAATTTTCAAAGTCTATCTTCCTTATTTGGAGTCGAATCTCATCAATTCTTATATATTTGAGTGAGTTTCCAACATCTTGGTCAGATATCGTCGATGTACATCCATTGAAGCAGATTGAGGTCGATTGTATCTTTGTGTTGATTGAAAATTTTCAAAGTCTATCTTCCTAATTTGGAGTCGAATCTCATCAATTCTTATATATTTGAGTGAGTTTGCAACATCTTGGTCAGATATCGTCGATTTACATCCATTGAAGCAGATTGAGGTCGATTGTCACTTTGTGTTGATTGAAAATTTTCAAAGTCTATCTTCCTAATTTGGAGTTGAATCTCATCAATTGTTATATATTTGAGTGAGTTTGCAACATCTTGGTCAGATATCGTCGATTTACATCCATTGAAGCCCATTGAGGTTGATTATCACTTTGTGTTGATTGAAAATTTTCAAAGTCTATCTTCCTAATTTGAAGTCGAATCTCATCAATTCTTATATACTTGAGTGAGTTTGCAACATCTTGGTCAGATATCGTCGATTTACATCCATTGAAGCCCATTGAGGTCGATTGTCACTTTGTGTTGATTGAAAATTTTCAAAGTCTATCTTCCTTATTTGAAGTCGAATCTCATCAATTCTTATATATTTGAGTGAGTTTGCAACATCTTGGTCAGATATCGTCGATTTACATCCATTGAAGCCCATTGAGGTTGATTATCACTTTGTTATGATTGAAAATTTTCAAAGTCTATCTTCCTAATTTGAAGTCGAATCTCATCAATTCTTATATACTTGAGTGAGTTTGCAACATCTTGGTCAGATATCGTCGATTTACATCCATTGAAGCCCATTGAGGTCGATTGTCACTTTGTGTTGATTGAAAATTTTCAAAGTCTATCTTCCTTATTTGAAGTCGAATCTCATCAATTCTTATATATTTGAGTGAGTTTGCAACATCTTGGTCAGATATCGTCGATTTACATCCATTGAAGCCCATTGAGGTTGATTATCACTTTGTGTTGATTGAAAATTTTCAAAGTCTATCTTCCTAATTTGAAGTCGAATCTCATCACTTCTTATATATTTGAGTGAGTTTGCAACATCTTGGTCAGATATCGTCGATTTACATCCATTGAAGCAGATTGAGGTCGATTGTAACTTTGTGTTGATTGAAAATTTTCAAAGTCTATCTTCCTTATTTGGAGTCGAATCTCATCAATTCTTATATATTTGAGTGAGTTTCCAACATCTTGGTCAGATATCGTCGATGTACATCCATTGAAGCAGATTGAGGTCGATTGTAACTGTGTGTTGATTGAAAATTTTCAAAGTCTATCTTCCTAATTTGAAGTCGAATCTCATCACTTCTTATATATTTGAGTGAGTTTGCAACATCTTGGTCAGATATCGTCGATTTACATCCATTGAAGCAGATTGAGGTCGATTGTATCTTTGTGTTGATTGAAAATTTTCAAAGTCTATCTTCCTAATTTGAAGTCGAATCTCATCACTTCTTATATATTTGAGTGAGTTTGCAACATCTTGGTCAGATATCGTCGATTTACATCCATTGAAGCAGATTGAGGTCGATTGTAACTTTGTGTTGATTGAAAATTTTCAAAGTCTATCTTCCTTATTTGGAGTCGAATCTCATCAATTCTTATATATTTGAGTGAGTTTGCAACATCTTGGTCAGATATCGTCGATTTACATCTATTGAAGCCCATTGAGGTTGATTGAAAATTTTCAAAGTCTATCTTCCTAATTTGAAGTCGAATCTCATCAATTGTTATATATTTGAGTGAGTTTCCATCATCTTGGTCTGATATCGTCGATTTACATCCATTGAAGCCCATTGAGGTTGATTATCACTTTGTGTTGATTGAAAATTTTCAAAGTCTATCTTCCTAATTTGGAGTCGAATCTCATCAATTCTTATATATTTGAGTGAGTTTGCAACATATTGGTCAGATATCGTCGATTTACATCCATTGAAGCAGATTGAGGTCGATTGTCACTTTGTGTTGATTGAAAATTTTCAAAGTCTATCTTCCTAATTTGGAGTCGAATCTCATCAATTCTTATATATTTGAGTGAGTTTGCAACATCTTGGTCAGATATCGTCGATTTACATCCATTGAAGCAGATTGAGGTCGATTGTCACTTTGTGTTGATTGAAAATTTTCAAAGTCTATCTTCCTAATTTGGAGTTGAATCTCATCAATTGTTATATATTTGAGTGAGTTTGCAACATCTTGGTCAGATATCGTCGATTTACATCCATTGAAGCCCATTGAGGTTGATTATCACTTTGTGTTGATTGAAAATTTTCAAAGTCTATCTTCCTAATTTGAAGTCGAATCTCATCAATTCTTATATACTTGAGTGAGTTTGCAACATCTTGGTCAGATATCGTCGATTTACATCCATTGAAGCCCATTGAGGTCGATTGTCACTTTGTGTTGATTGAAAATTTTCAAAGTCTATCTTCCTTATTTGAAGTCGAATCTCATCAATTCTTATATATTTGAGTGAGTTTGCAACATCTTGGTCAGATATCGTCGATTTACATCCATTGAAGCCCATTGAGGTTGATTATCACTTTGTGTTGATTGAAAATTTTCAAAGTCTATCTTCCTAATTTGAAGTCGAATCTCATCAATTCTTATATACTTGAGTGAGTTTGCAACATCTTGGTCAGATATCGTCGATTTACATCCATTGAAGCCCATTGAGGTCGATTGTCACTTTGTGTTGATTGAAAATTTTCAAAGTCTATCTTCCTTATTTGAAGTCGAATCTCATCAATTCTTATATATTTGAGTGAGTTTGCAACATCTTGGTCAGATATCGTCGATTTACATCCATTGAAGCCCATTGAGGTTGATTATCACTTTGTGTTGATTGAAAATTTTCAAAGTCTATCTTCCTAATTTGAAGTCGAATCTCATCAATTCTTATATACTTGAGTGATTTTGCAACATCTTGGTCAGATATCGTCGATTTACATCCATTGAAGCCCATTGAGGTCGATTGTCACTTTGTGTTGATTGAAAATTTTCAAAGTCTATCTTCCTTATTTGAAGTCGAATCTCATCAATTCTTATATATTTGAGTGAGTTTGCAACATCTTGGTCAGATATCGTCGATTTACATCCATTGAAGCCCATTGAGGTTGATTATCACTTTGTGTTGATTGAAAATTTTCAAAGTTCATCTTCCTAATTTGAAGTCGAATCTCATCAATTGTTATATATTTGAGTGAGTTTGCAACATCTTGGTCAGATATCGTCGATTTACATCCATTGAAGCAGATTGAGGTCGATTGTCACTTAGTGTTGATTGAAAATTTTCAAAGTCTATCTTCCTAATTTGAAGTCGATCTCATCAATTCTTATATACTTGAGTGAGTTTGCAACATCTTGGTCAGATATCGTCGATTTACATCCATTGAAGCCCATTGAGGTCGATTGTCACTTTGTGTTGATTGGAAATTTTCAAAGTCTATCTTCCTTATTTGGAGTCGAATCTCATCAATTCTTATATATTTGAGTGAGTTTCCAACATCTTGGTCAGATATCGTCGATGTACATCCATTGAAGCAGATTGAGGTCGATTGTATCTTTGTGTTGATTGAAAATTTTCAAAGTCTATCTTCCTAATTTGAAGTCGAATCTCATCACTTCTTATATATTTGAGTGAGTTTGCAACATCTTGGTCAGATATCGTCGATTTACATCCATTGAAGCAGATTGAGGTCGATTGTAACTTTGTGTTGATTGAAAATTTTCAAAGTCTATCTTCCTTATTTGGAGTCGAATCTCATCAATTCTTATATATTTGAGTGAGTTTCCAACATCTTGGTCAGATATCGTCGATGTACATCCATTGAAGCAGATTGAGGTCGATTGTATCTTTGTGTTGATTGAAAATTTTCAAAGTCTATCTTCCTAATTTGAAGTCGAATCTCATCACTTCTTATATATTTGAGTGAGTTTGCAACATCTTGGTCAGATATCGTCGATTTACATCCATTGAAGCAGATTGAGGTCGATTGTAACTTTGTGTTGATTGAAAATTTTCAAAGTCTATCTTCCTTATTTGGAGTCGAATCTCATCAATTCTTATATATTTGAGTGAGTTTGCAACATCTTGGTCAGATATCGTCGATTTACATCTATTGAAGCCCATTGAGGTTGATTGAAAATTTTCAAAGTCTATCTTCCTAATTTGAAGTCGAATCTCATCAATTGTTATATATTTGAGTGAGTTTCCATCATCTTGGTCTGATATCGTCGATTTATATCCATTGAAGCCCATTGAGGTCGATTGTAACTTTGTGTTGATTGAAAATTTTCAAAGTCTATCTTCCTAATTTGGAGTCGAATCTCATCAATTCTTATATATTTGAGTGAGTTTGCAACATCTTGGTCAGATATCGTCGATTTACATCCATTGAAGCCCATTGAGGTTGATTATCACTTTGTGTTGATTGAAAATTTTCAAAGTCTATCTTCCTAATTTGAAGTCGAATCTCATCACTTCTTATATATTTAAGTGAGTTTGCAACATCTTGGTCAGATATCGTCGATTTACATCCATTGAAGCAGATTGAGGTCGATTGTAACTTTGTGTTGATTGAAAATTTTCAAAGTCTATCTTCCTTATTTGGAGTCGAATCTCATCAATTCTTATATATTTGAGTGAGTTTCCAACATCTTGGTCAGATATCGTCGATGTACATCCATTGAAGCAGATTGAGGTCGATTGTAACTGTGTGTTGATTGAAAATTTTCAAAGTCTATCTTCCTAATTTGAAGTCGAATCTCATCACTTCTTATATATTTGAGTGAGTTTGCAACATCTTGGTCAGATATCGTCGATTTACATCCATTGAAGCAGATTGAGGTCGATTGTATCTTTGTGTTGATTGAAAATTTTCAAAGTCTATCTTCCTAATTTGAAGTCGAATCTCATCACTTCTTATATATTTGAGTGAGTTTGCAACATCTTGGTCAGATATCGTCGATTTACATCCATTGAAGCAGATTGAGGTCGATTGTAACTTTGTGTTGATTGAAAATTTTCAAAGTCTATCTTCCTTATTTGGAGTCGAATCTCATCAATTCTTATATATTTGAGTGAGTTTGCAACATCTTGGTCAGATATCGTCGATTTACATCTATTGAAGCCCATTGAGGTTGATTGAAAATTTTCAAAGTCTATCTTCCTAATTTGAAGTCGAATCTCATCAATTGTTATATATTTGAGTGAGTTTCCATCATCTTGGTCTGATATCGTCGATTTACATCCATTGAAGCCCATTGAGGTTGATTATCACTTTGTGTTGATTGAAAATTTTCAAAGTCTATCTTCCTAATTTGGAGTCGAATCTCATCAATTCTTATATATTTGAGTGAGTGCAACATATTGGTCAGATATCGTCGATTTACATCCATTGAAGCAGATTGAGGTCGATTGTCACTTTGTGTTGATTGAAAATTTTCAAAGTCTATCTTCCTAATTTGGAGTCGAATCTCATCAATTCTTATATATTTGAGTGAGTTTGCAACATCTTGGTCAGATATCGTCGATTTACATCCATTGAAGCAGATTGAGGTCGATTGTCACTTTGTGTTGATTGAAAATTTTCAAAGTCTATCTTCCTAATTTGGAGTTGAATCTCATCAATTGTTATATATTTGAGTGAGTTTGCAACATCTTGGTCAGATATCGTCGATTTACATCCATTGAAGCCCATTGAGGTTGATTATCACTTTGTGTTGATTGAAAATTTTCAAAGTCTATCTTCCTAATTTGAAGTCGAATCTCATCAATTCTTATATACTTGAGTGAGTTTGCAACATCTTGGTCAGATATCGTCGATTTACATCCATTGAAGCCCATTGAGGTCGATTGTCACTTTGTGTTGATTGAAAATTTTCAAAGTCTATCTTCCTTATTTGAAGTCGAATCTCATCAATTCTTATATATTTGAGTGAGTTTGCAACATCTTGGTCAGATATCGTCGATTTACATCCATTGAAGCCCATTGAGGTTGATTATCACTTTGTGTTGATTGAAAATTTTCAAAGTCTATCTTCCTAATTTGAAGTCGAATCTCATCAATTCTTATATACTTGAGTGAGTTTGCAACATCTTGGTCAGATATCGTCGATTTACATCCATTGAAGCCCATTGAGGTCGATTGTCACTTTGTGTTGATTGAAAATTTTCAAAGTCTATCTTCCTTATTTGAAGTCGAATCTCATCAATTCTTATATATTTGAGTGAGTTTGCAACATCTTGGTCAGATATCGTCGATTTACATCCATTGAAGCCCATTGAGGTTGATTATCACTTTGTGTTGATTGAAAATTTTCAAAGTCTATCTTCCTAATTTGAAGTCGAATCTCATCAATTCTTATATACTTGAGTGATTTTGCAACATCTTGGTCAGATATCGTCGATTTACATCCATTGAAGCCCATTGAGGTCGATTGTCACTTTGTGTTGATTGAAAATTTTCAAAGTCTATCTTCCTTATTTGAAGTCGAATCTCATCAATTCTTATATATTTGAGTGAGTTTGCAACATCTTGGTCAGATATCGTCGATTTACATCCATTGAAGCCCATTGAGGTTGATTATCACTTTGTGTTGATTGAAAATTTTCAAAGTTCATCTTCCTAATTTGAAGTCGAATCTCATCAATTGTTATATATTTGAGTGAGTTTGCAACATCTTGGTCAGATATCGTCGATTTACATCCATTGAAGCAGATTGAGGTCGATTGTCACTTAGTGTTGATTGAAAATTTTCAAAGTCTATCTTCCTAATTTGAAGTCGATCTCATCAATTCTTATATACTTGAGTGAGTTTGCAACATCTTGGTCAGATATCGTCGATTTACATCCATTGAAGCCCATTGAGGTCGATTGTCACTTTGTGTTGATTGGAAATTTTCAAAGTCTATCTTCCTTATTTGGAGTCGAATCTCATCAATTCTTATATATTTGAGTGAGTTTCCAACATCTTGGTCAGATATCGTCGATGTACATCCATTGAAGCAGATTGAGGTCGATTGTATCTTTGTGTTGATTGAAAATTTTCAAAGTCTATCTTCCTAATTTGAAGTCGAATCTCATCACTTCTTATATATTTGAGTGAGTTTGCAACATCTTGGTCAGATATCGTCGATTTACATCCATTGAAGCAGATTGAGGTCGATTGTAACTTTGTGTTGATTGAAAATTTTCAAAGTCTATCTTCCTTATTTGGAGTCGAATCTCATCAATTCTTATATATTTGAGTGAGTTTCCAACATCTTGGTCAGATATCGTCGATGTACATCCATTGAAGCAGATTGAGGTCGATTGTAACTGTGTGTTGATTGAAAATTTTCAAAGTCTATCTTCCTAATTTGAAGTCGAATCTCATCACTTCTTATATATTTGAGTGAGTTTGCAACATCTTGGTCAGATATCGTCGATTTACATCCATTGAAGCAGATTGAGGTCGATTGTATCTTTGTGTTGATTGAAAATTTTCAAAGTCTATCTTCCTAATTTGAAGTCGAATCTCATCACTTCTTATATATTTGAGTGAGTTTGCAACATCTTGGTCAGATATCGTCGATTTACATCCATTGAAGCAGATTGAGGTCGATTGTAACTTTGTGTTGATTGAAAATTTTCAAAGTCTATCTTCCTTATTTGGAGTCGAATCTCATCAATTCTTATATATTTGAGTGAGTTTGCAACATCTTGGTCAGATATCGTCGATTTACATCTATTGAAGCCCATTGAGGTTGATTGAAAATTTTCAAAGTCTATCTTCCTAATTTGAAGTCGAATCTCATCAATTGTTATATATTTGAGTGAGTTTCCATCATCTTGGTCTGATATCGTCGATTTACATCCATTGAAGCCCATTGAGGTCGATTGTAACTTTGTGTTGATTGAAAATTTTCAAAGTCTATCTTCCTAATTTGGAGTCGAATCTCATCAATTCTTATATATTTGAGTGAGTTTGCTACATCTTGGTCAGATATCGTCGATGTACATCCATTGAAGCAGATTGAGGTCGATTGTATCTTTGTGTTGATTGAAAATTTTCAAAGTCTATCTTCCTAATTTGAAGTCGAATCTCATCACTTCTTATATATTTGAGTGAGTTTGCAACATCTTGGTCAGATATCGTCGATTTACATCCATTTAAGCAGATTGAGGTCGATTGTAACTTTGTGTTGATTGAAAATTTTCAAAGTCTATCTTCCTTATTTGGAGTCGAATCTCATCAATTCTTATATATTTGAGTGAGTTTCCAACATATTGGTCAGATATCGTCGATGTACATCCATTGAAGCAGATTGAGGTCGATTGTAACTGTGTGTTGATTGAAAATTTTCAAAGTCTATCTTCCTAAATTGAAGTCGAATCTCATCACTTCTTATATATTTGAGTGAGTTTGCAACATCTTGGTCAGATATCGTCGATTTACATCCATTGGAGCAGATTGAGGTCGATTGTAACTTTGTGTTGATTGAAAATTTTCAAAGTCTATCTTCCTAATTTGAAGTCGAATCTCATCAATTCTTATATATTTGAGTGAGTTTGCAACATCTTGGTCAGATATCGTCGATTTACATCCATTGAAGCCCATTGAGGTTGATTATCACTTTGTGTTGATTGAAAATTTTCAAAGTTCATCTTCCTAATTTGAAGTCGAATCTCATCAATTGTTATATATTTGAGTGAGTTTGCAACATCTTGGTCAGATATCGTCGATTTACATCCATTGAAGCAGATTGAGGTCGATTGTCACTTAGGGTTGATTGAGAATTTTCAAAGTCTATCTTCCTAATTTGAAGTCGATCTCATCAATTCTTATATACTTGAGTGAGTTTGCAACATCTTGGTCAGATATCGTCGATTTACATCCATTGAAGCCCATTGAGGTCGATTGTCACTTTGTGTTGATTGAAAATTTTCAAAGTCTATCTTCCTTATTTGGAGTCGAATCTCATCAATTCTTATATATTTGAGTGAGTTTCCAACATCTTGGTCAGATATCGTCGATGTACATCCATTGAAGCAGATTGAGGTCGATTGTATCTTTGTGTTGATTGAAAATTTTCAAAGTCTATCTTCCTAATTTGAAGTCGAATCTCATCACTTCTTATATATTTGAGTGAGTTTGCAACATCTTGGTCAGATATCGTCGATTTACATCCATTGAAGCAGATTGAGGTCGATTGTAACTTTGTGTTGATTGAAAATTTTCAAAGGCTATCTTCCTTATTTGGAGTCGAATCTCATCAATTCTTATATATTTGAGTGAGTTTGCAACATCTTGGTCAGATATCGTCGATTTACATCCATTGAAGCAGATTGAGGTCGATTGTATCTTTGTGTTGATTGAAAATTTTCAAAGTCTATCTTCCTAATTTGAAGTCGAATCTCATCACTTCTTATATATTTGAGTGAGTTTGCAACATCTTGGTCAGATATCGTCGATTTACATCCATTGAAGCAGATTGAGGTCGATTGTAACTTTGTGTTGATTGAAAATTTTCAAAGTCTATCTTCCTTATTTGGAGTCGAATCTCATCAATTCTTATATATTTGAGTGAGTTTGCAACATCTTGGTCAGATATCGTCGATTTACATCTATTGAAGCCCATTGAGGTTGATTGAAAATTTTCAAAGTCTATCTTCCTAATTTGAAGTCGAATCTCATCAATTGTTATATATTTGAGTGAGTTTCCATCATCTTGGTCTGATATCGTCGATTTACATCCATTGAAGCCCATTGAGGTCGATTGTAACTTTGTGTTGATTGAAAATTTTCAAAGTCTATCTTCCTAATTTGGAGTCGAATCTCATCAATTCTTATATATTTGAGTGAGTTTGCTACATCTTGGTCAGATATCGTCGATGTACATCCATTGAAGCAGATTGAGGTCGATTGTATCTTTGTGTTGATTGAAAATTTTCAAAGTCTATCTTCCTAATTTGAAGTCGAATCTCATCACTTCTTATATATTTGAGTGAGTTTGCAACATCTTGGTCAGATATCGTCGATTTACATCCATTTAAGCAGATTGAGGTCGATTGTAACTTTGTGTTGATTGAAAATTTTCAAAGTCTATCTTCCTTATTTGGAGTCGAATCTCATCAATTCTTATATATTTGAGTGAGTTTCCAACATCTTGGTCAGATATCGTCGATGTACATCCATTGAAGCAGATTGAGGTCGATTGTAACTGTGTGTTGATTGAAAATTTTCAAAGTCTATCTTCCTAAATTGAAGTCGAATCTCATCACTTCTTATATATTTGAGTGAGTTTGCAACATCTTGGTCAGATATCGTCGATTTACATCCATTGGAGCAGATTGAGGTCGATTGTAACTTTGTGTTGATTGAAAATTTTCAAAGTCTATCTTCCTAATTTGAAGTCGAATCTCATCAATTCTTATATATTTGAGTGAGTTTGCAACATCTTGGTCAGATATCGTCGATTTACATCCATTGAAGCCCATTGAGGTTGATTATCACTTTGTGTTGATTGAAAATTTTCAAAGTTCATCTTCCTAATTTGAAGTCGAATCTCATCAATTGTTATATATTTGAGTGAGTTTGCAACATCTTGGTCAGATATCGTCGATTTACATCCATTGAAGCAGATTGAGGTCGATTGTCACTTAGTGTTGATTGAGAATTTTCAAAGTCTATCTTCCTAATTTGAAGTCGATCTCATCAATTCTTATATACTTGAGTGAGTTTGCAACATCTTGGTCAGATATCGTCGATTTACATCCATTGAAGCCCATTGAGGTCGATTGTCACTTTGTGTTGATTGAAAATTTTCAAAGTCTATCTTCCTTATTTGGAGTCGAATCTCATCAATTCTTATATATTTGAGTGAGTTTCCAACATCTTGGTCAGATATCGTCGATGTACATCCATTGAAGCAGATTGAGGTCGATTGTAACTGTGTGTTGATTGAAAATTTTCAAAGTCTATCTTCCTAAATTGAAGTCGAATCTCATCACTTCTTATATATTTGAGTGAGTTTGCAACATCTTGGTCAGATATCGTCGATTTACATCCATTGGAGCAGATTGAGGTCGATTGTAACTTTGTGTTGATTGAAAATTTTCAAAGTCTATCTTCCTAATTTGAAGTCGAATCTCATCAATTCTTATATATTTGAGTGAGTTTGCAACATCTTGGTCAGATATCGTCGATTTACATCCATTGAAGCCCATTGAGGTTGATTATCACTTTGTGTTGATTGAAAATTTTCAAAGTTCATCTTCCTAATTTGAAGTCGAATCTCATCAATTGTTATATATTTGAGTGAGTTTGCAACATCTTGGTCAGATATCGTCGATTTACATCCATTGAAGCAGATTGAGGTCGATTGTCACTTAGTGTTGATTGAGAATTTTCAAAGTCTATCTTCCTAATTTGAAGTCGATCTCATCAATTCTTATATACTTGAGTGAGTTTGCAACATCTTGGTCAGATATCGTCGATTTACATCCATTGAAGCCCATTGAGGTCGATTGTCACTTTGTGTTGATTGAAAATTTTCAAAGTCTATCTTCCTTATTTGGAGTCGAATCTCATCAATTCTTATATATTTGAGTGAGTTTCCAACATCTTGGTCAGATATCGTCGATGTACATCCATTGAAGCAGATTGAGGTCGATTGTATCTTTGTGTTGATTGAAAATTTTCAAAGTCTATCTTCCTAATTTGAAGTCGAATCTCATCACTTCTTATATATTTGAGTGAGTTTGCAACATCTTGGTCAGATATCGTCGATTTACATCCATTGAAGCAGATTGAGGTCGATTGTAACTTTGTGTTGATTGAAAATTTTCAAAGGCTATCTTCCTTATTTGGAGTCGAATCTCATCAATTCTTATATATTTGAGTGAGTTTGCAACATCTTGGTCAGATATCGTCGATTTACATCCATTGAAGCAGATTGAGGTCGATTGTATCTTTGTGTTTATTGAAAATTTTCAAAGTCTATCTTCCTAATTTGAAGTCGAATCTCATCACTTCTTATATATTTGAGTGAGTTTGCAACATCTTGGTCAGATATCGTCGATTTACATCCATTGAAGCAGATTGAGGTCGATTGTAACTGTGTGTTGATTGAAAATTTTCAAAGTCTATCTTCCTAAATTGAAGTCGAATCTCATCACTTCTTATATATTTGAGTGAGTTTGCAACATCTTGGTCAGATATCGTCGATTTACATCCATTTAAGCAGATTGAGGTCGATTGTAACTTTGTGTTGATTGAAAATTTTCAAAGTCTATCTTCCTTATTTGGAGTCGAATCTCATCAATTCTTATATATTTGAGTGAGTTTCCAACATCTTGGTCAGATATCGTCGATGTACATCCATTGAAGCAGATTGAGGTCGATTGTAACTGTGTGTTGATTGAAAATTTTCAAAGTCTATCTTCCTAAATTGAAGTCGAATCTCATCACTTCTTATATATTTGAGTGAGTTTGCAACATCTTGGTCAGATATCGTCGATTTACATCCATTGGAGCAGATTGAGGTCGATTGTAACTTTGTGTTGATTGAAAATTTTCAAAGTCTATCTTCCTAATTTGAAGTCGAATCTCATCAATTCTTATATATTTGAGTGAGTTTGCAACATCTTGGTCAGATATCGTCGATTTACATCCATTGAAGCCCATTGAGGTTGATTATCACTTTGTGTTGATTGAAAATTTTCAAAGTTCATCTTCCTAATTTGAAGTCGAATCTCATCAATTGTTATATATTTGAGTGAGTTTGCAACATCTTGGTCAGATATCGTCGATTTACATCCATTGAAGCAGATTGAGGTCGATTGTCACTTAGGGTTGATTGAGAATTTTCAAAGTCTATCTTCCTAATTTGAAGTCGATCTCATCAATTCTTATATACTTGAGTGAGTTTGCAACATCTTGGTCAGATATCGTCGATTTACATCCATTGAAGCCCATTGAGGTCGATTGTCACTTTGTGTTGATTGAAAATTTTCAAAGTCTATCTTCCTTATTTGGAGTCGAATCTCATCAATTCTTATATATTTGAGTGAGTTTCCAACATCTTGGTCAGATATCGTCGATGTACATCCATTGAAGCAGATTGAGGTCGATTGTATCTTTGTGTTGATTGAAAATTTTCAAAGTCTATCTTCCTAATTTGAAGTCGAATCTCATCACTTCTTATATATTTGAGTGAGTTTGCAACATCTTGGTCAGATATCGTCGATTTACATCCATTGAAGCAGATTGAGGTCGATTGTAACTTTGTGTTGATTGAAAATTTTCAAAGGCTATCTTCCTTATTTGGAGTCGAATCTCATCAATTCTTATATATTTGAGTGAGTTTGCAACATCTTGGTCAGATATCGTCGATTTACATCCATTGAAGCAGATTGAGGTCGATTGTATCTTTGTGTTGATTGAAAATTTTCAAAGTCTATCTTCCTAATTTGAAGTCGAATCTCATCACTTCTTATATATTTGAGTGAGTTTGCAACATCTTGGTCAGATATCGTCGATTTACATCCATTGAAGCAGATTGAGGTCGATTGTAACTTTGTGTTGATTGAAAATTTTCAAAGTCTATCTTCCTTATTTGGAGTCGAATCTCATCAATTCTTATATATTTGAGTGAGTTTGCAACATCTTGGTCAGATATCGTCGATTTACATCTATTGAAGCCCATTGAGGTTGATTGAAAATTTTCAAAGTCTATCTTCCTAATTTGAAGTCGAATCTCATCAATTGTTATATATTTGAGTGAGTTTCCATCATCTTGGTCTGATATCGTCGATTTACATCCATTGAAGCCCATTGAGGTCGATTGTAACTTTGTGTTGATTGAAAATTTTCAAAGTCTATCTTCCTAATTTGGAGTCGAATCTCATCAATTCTTATATATTTGAGTGAGTTTGCTACATCTTGGTCAGATATCGTCGATGTACATCCATTGAAGCAGATTGAGGTCGATTGTATCTTTGTGTTGATTGAAAATTTTCAAAGTCTATCTTCCTAATTTGAAGTCGAATCTCATCACTTCTTATATATTTGAGTGAGTTTGCAACATCTTGGTCAGATATCGTCGATTTACATCCATTTAAGCAGATTGAGGTCGATTGTAACTTTGTGTTGATTGAAAATTTTCAAAGTCTATCTTCCTTATTTGGAGTCGAATCTCATCAATTCTTATATATTTGAGTGAGTTTCCAACATCTTGGTCAGATATCGTCGATGTACATCCATTGAAGCAGATTGAGGTCGATTGTAACTGTGTGTTGATTGAAAATTTTCAAAGTCTATCTTCCTAAATTGAAGTCGAATCTCATCACTTCTTATATATTTGAGTGAGTTTGCAACATCTTGGTCAGATATCGTCGATTTACATCCATTGGAGCAGATTGAGGTCGATTGTAACTTTGTGTTGATTGAAAATTTTCAAAGTCTATCTTCCTAATTTGAAGTCGAATCTCATCAATTCTTATATATTTGAGTGAGTTTGCAACATCTTGGTCAGATATCGTCGATTTACATCCATTGAAGCCCATTGAGGTTGATTATCACTTTGTGTTGATTGAAAATTTTCAAAGTTCATCTTCCTAATTTGAAGTCGAATCTCATCAATTGTTATATATTTGAGTGAGTTTGCAACATCTTGGTCAGATATCGTCGATTTACATCCATTGAAGCAGATTGAGGTCGATTGTCACTTAGTGTTGATTGAGAATTTTCAAAGTCTATCTTCCTAATTTGAAGTCGATCTCATCAATTCTTATATACTTGAGTGAGTTTGCAACATCTTGGTCAGATATCGTCGATTTACATCCATTGAAGCCCATTGAGGTCGATTGTCACTTTGTGTTGATTGAAAATTTTCAAAGTCTATCTTCCTTATTTGGAGTCGAATCTCATCAATTCTTATATATTTGAGTGAGTTTCCAACATCTTGGTCAGATATCGTCGATGTACATCCATTGAAGCAGATTGAGGTCGATTGTATCTTTGTGTTGATTGAAAATTTTCAAAGTCTATCTTCCTAATTTGAAGTCGAATCTCATCACTTCTTATATATTTGAGTGAGTTTGCAACATCTTGGTCAGATATCGTCGATTTACATCCATTGAAGCAGATTGAGGTCGATTGTAACTTTGTGTTGATTGAAAATTTTCAAAGGCTATCTTCCTTATTTGGAGTCGAATCTCATCAATTCTTATATATTTGAGTGAGTTTGCAACATCTTGGTCAGATATCGTCGATTTACATCCATTGAAGCAGATTGAGGTCGATTGTATCTTTGTGTTTATTGAAAATTTTCAAAGTCTATCTTCCTAATTTGAAGTCGAATCTCATCACTTCTTATATATTTGAGTGAGTTTGCAACATCTTGGTCAGATATCGTCGATTTACATCCATTGAAGCAGATTGAGGTCGATTGTAACTGTGTGTTGATTGAAAATTTTCAAAGTCTATCTTCCTAAATTGAAGTCGAATCTCATCACTTCTTATATATTTGAGTGAGTTTGCAACATCTTGGTCAGATATCGTCGATTTACATCCATTTAAGCAGATTGAGGTCGATTGTAACTTTGTGTTGATTGAAAATTTTCAAAGTCTATCTTCCTTATTTGGAGTCGAATCTCATCAATTCTTATATATTTGAGTGAGTTTCCAACATCTTGGTCAGATATCGTCGATGTACATCCATTGAAGCAGATTGAGGTCGATTGTAACTGTGTGTTGATTGAAAATTTTCAAAGTCTATCTTCCTAAATTGAAGTCGAATCTCATCACTTCTTATATATTTGAGTGAGTTTGCAACATCTTGGTCAGATATCGTCGATTTACATCCATTGGAGCAGATTGAGGTCGATTGTAACTTTGTGTTGATTGAAAATTTTCAAAGTCTATCTTCCTAATTTGAAGTCGAATCTCATCAATTCTTATATATTTGAGTGAGTTTGCAACATCTTGGTCAGATATCGTCGATTTACATCCATTGAAGCCCATTGAGGTTGATTATCACTTTGTGTTGATTGAAAATTTTCAAAGTTCATCTTCCTAATTTGAAGTCGAATCTCATCAATTGTTATATATTTGAGTGAGTTTGCAACATCTTGGTCAGATATCGTCGATTTACATCCATTGAAGCAGATTGAGGTCGATTGTCACTTAGTGTTGATTGAGAATTTTCAAAGTCTATCTTCCTAATTTGAAGTCGATCTCATCAATTCTTATATACTTGAGTGAGTTTGCAACATCTTGGTCAGATATCGTCGATTTACATCCATTGAAGCCCATTGAGGTCGATTGTCACTTTGTGTTGATTGAAAATTTTCAAAGTCTATCTTCCTTATTTGGAGTCGAATCTCATCAATTCTTATATATTTGAGTGAGTTTCCAACATCTTGGTCAGATATCGTCGATGTACATCCATTGAAGCAGATTGAGGTCGATTGTATCTTTGTGTTGATTGAAAATTTTCAAAGTCTATCTTCCTAATTTGAAGTCGAATCTCATCACTTCTTATATATTTGAGTGAGTTTGCAACATCTTGGTCAGATATCGTCGATTTACATCCATTGAAGCAGATTGAGGTCGATTGTAACTTTGTGTTGATTGAAAATTTTCAAAGTCTATCTTCCTAATTTGAAGTCGAATCTCATCAATTCTTATATATTTGAGTGAGTTTGCAACATCTTGGTCAGATATCGTCGATTTACATCCATTGAAGCCCATTGAGGTTGATTATCACTTTGTGTTGATTGAAAATTTTCAAAGTCTATCTTCCTAATTTGAAGTCGAATCTCATCAATTCTTATATACTTGAGTGATTTTGCAACATCTTGGTCAGATATCGTCGATTTACATCCATTGAAGCCCATTGAGGTCGATTGTCACTTTGTGTTGATTGAAAATTTTCAAAGTCTATCTTCCTTATTTGAAGTCGAATCTCATCAATTCTTATATATTTGAGTGAGTTTGCAACATCTTGGTCAGATATCGTCGATTTACATCCATTGAAGCCCATTGAGGTTGATTATCACTTTGTGTTGATTGAAAATTTTCAAAGTTCATCTTCCTAATTTGAAGTCGAATCTCATCAATTGTTATATATTTGAGTGAGTTTGCAACATCTTGGTCAGATATCGTCGATTTACATCCATTGAAGCAGATTGAGGTCGATTGTCACTTAGTGTTGATTGAAAATTTTCAAAGTCTATCTTCCTAATTTGAAGTCGATCTCATCAATTCTTATATACTTGAGTGAGTTTGCAACATCTTGGTCAGATATCGTCGATTTACATCCATTGAAGCCCATTGAGGTCGATTGTCACTTTGTGTTGATTGGAAATTTTCAAAGTCTATCTTCCTTATTTGGAGTCGAATCTCATCAATTCTTATATATTTGAGTGAGTTTCCAACATCTTGGTCAGATATCGTCGATGTACATCCATTGAAGCAGATTGAGGTCGATTGTATCTTTGTGTTGATTGAAAATTTTCAAAGTCTATCTTCCTAATTTGAAGTCGAATCTCATCACTTCTTATATATTTGAGTGAGTTTGCAACATCTTGGTCAGATATCGTCGATTTACATCCATTGAAGCAGATTGAGGTCGATTGTAACTTTGTGTTGATTGAAAATTTTCAAAGTCTATCTTCCTTATTTGGAGTCGAATCTCATCAATTCTTATATATTTGAGTGAGTTTCCAACATCTTGGTCAGATATCGTCGATGTACATCCATTGAAGCAGATTGAGGTCGATTGTAACTGTGTGTTGATTGAAAATTTTCAAAGTCTATCTTCCTAATTTGAAGTCGAATCTCATCACTTCTTATATATTTGAGTGAGTTTGCAACATCTTGGTCAGATATCGTCGATTTACATCCATTGAAGCAGATTGAGGTCGATTGTATCTTTGTGTTGATTGAAAATTTTCAAAGTCTATCTTCCTAATTTGAAGTCGAATCTCATCACTTCTTATATATTTGAGTGAGTTTGCAACATCTTGGTCAGATATCGTCGATTTACATCCATTGAAGCAGATTGAGGTCGATTGTAACTTTGTGTTGATTGAAAATTTTCAAAGTCTATCTTCCTTATTTGGAGTCGAATCTCATCAATTCTTATATATTTGAGTGAGTTTGCAACATCTTGGTCAGATATCGTCGATTTACATCTATTGAAGCCCATTGAGGTTGATTGAAAATTTTCAAAGTCTATCTTCCTAATTTGAAGTCGAATCTCATCAATTGTTATATATTTGAGTGAGTTTCCATCATCTTGGTCTGATATCGTCGATTTACATCCATTGAAGCCCATTGAGGTCGATTGTAACTTTGTGTTGATTGAAAATTTTCAAAGTCTATCTTCCTAATTTGGAGTCGAATCTCATCAATTCTTATATATTTGAGTGAGTTTGCTACATCTTGGTCAGATATCGTCGATGTACATCCATTGAAGCAGATTGAGGTCGATTGTATCTTTGTGTTGATTGAAAATTTTCAAAGTCTATCTTCCTAATTTGAAGTCGAATCTCATCACTTCTTATATATTTGAGTGAGTTTGCAACATCTTGGTCAGATATCGTCGATTTACATCCATTTAAGCAGATTGAGGTCGATTGTAACTTTGTGTTGATTGAAAATTTTCAAAGTCTATCTTCCTTATTTGGAGTCGAATCTCATCAATTCTTATATATTTGAGTGAGTTTCCAACATATTGGTCAGATATCGTCGATGTACATCCATTGAAGCAGATTGAGGTCGATTGTAACTGTGTGTTGATTGAAAATTTTCAAAGTCTATCTTCCTAAATTGAAGTCGAATCTCATCACTTCTTATATATTTGAGTGAGTTTGCAACATCTTGGTCAGATATCGTCGATTTACATCCATTGGAGCAGATTGAGGTCGATTGTAACTTTGTGTTGATTGAAAATTTTCAAAGTCTATCTTCCTAATTTGAAGTCGAATCTCATCAATTCTTATATATTTGAGTGAGTTTGCAACATCTTGGTCAGATATCGTCGATTTACATCCATTGAAGCCCATTGAGGTTGATTATCACTTTGTGTTGATTGAAAATTTTCAAAGTTCATCTTCCTAATTTGAAGTCGAATCTCATCAATTGTTATATATTTGAGTGAGTTTGCAACATCTTGGTCAGATATCGTCGATTTACATCCATTGAAGCAGATTGAGGTCGATTGTCACTTAGTGTTGATTGAGAATTTTCAAAGTCTATCTTCCTAATTTGAAGTCGATCTCATCAATTCTTATATACTTGAGTGAGTTTGCAACATCTTGGTCAGATATCGTCGATTTACATCCATTGAAGCCCATTGAGGTCGATTGTCACTTTGTGTTGATTGAAAATTTTCAAAGTCTATCTTCCTTATTTGGAGTCGAATCTCATCAATTCTTATATATTTGAGTGAGTTTCCAACATCTTGGTCAGATATCGTCGATGTACATCCATTGAAGCAGATTGAGGTCGATTGTATCTTTGTGTTGATTGAAAATTTTCAAAGTCTATCTTCCTAATTTGAAGTCGAATCTCATCACTTCTTATATATTTGAGTGAGTTTGCAACATCTTGGTCAGATATCGTCGATTTACATCCATTGAAGCAGATTGAGGTCGATTGTAACTTTGTGTTGATTGAAAATTTTCAAAGGCTATCTTCCTTATTTGGAGTCGAATCTCATCAATTCTTATATATTTGAGTGAGTTTGCAACATCTTGGTCAGATATCGTCGATTTACATCCATTGAAGCAGATTGAGGTCGATTGTATCTTTGTGTTGATTGAAAATTTTCAAAGTCTATCTTCCTAATTTGAAGTCGAATCTCATCACTTCTTATATATTTGAGTGAGTTTGCAACATCTTGGTCAGATATCGTCGATTTACATCCATTGAAGCAGATTGAGGTCGATTGTAACTTTGTGTTGATTGAAAATTTTCAAAGTCTATCTTCCTTATTTGGAGTCGAATCTCATCAATTCTTATATATTTGAGTGAGTTTGCAACATCTTGGTCAGATATCGTCGATTTACATCTATTGAAGCCCATTGAGGTTGATTGAAAATTTTCAAAGTCTATCTTCCTAATTTGAAGTCGAATCTCATCAATTGTTATATATTTGAGTGAGTTTCCATCATCTTGGTCTGATATCGTCGATTTACATCCATTGAAGCCCATTGAGGTCGATTGTAACTTTGTGTTGATTGAAAATTTTCAAAGTCTATCTTCCTAATTTGGAGTCGAATCTCATCAATTCTTATATATTTGAGTGAGTTTGCTACATCTTGGTCAGATATCGTCGATGTACATCCATTGAAGCAGATTGAGGTCGATTGTATCTTTGTGTTGATTGAAAATTTTCAAAGTCTATCTTCCTAATTTGAAGTCGAATCTCATCACTTCTTATATATTTGAGTGAGTTTGCAACATCTTGGTCAGATATCGTCGATTTACATCCATTTAAGCAGATTGAGGTCGATTGTAACTTTGTGTTGATTGAAAATTTTCAAAGTCTATCTTCCTTATTTGGAGTCGAATCTCATCAATTCTTATATATTTGAGTGAGTTTCCAACATCTTGGTCAGATATCGTCGATGTACATCCATTGAAGCAGATTGAGGTCGATTGTAACTGTGTGTTGATTGAAAATTTTCAAAGTCTATCTTCCTAAATTGAAGTCGAATCTCATCACTTCTTATATATTTGAGTGAGTTTGCAACATCTTGGTCAGATATCGTCGATTTACATCCATTGGAGCAGATTGAGGTCGATTGTAACTTTGTGTTGATTGAAAATTTTCAAAGTCTATCTTCCTAATTTGAAGTCGAATCTCATCAATTCTTATATATTTGAGTGAGTTTGCAACATCTTGGTCAGATATCGTCGATTTACATCCATTGAAGCCCATTGAGGTTGATTATCACTTTGTGTTGATTGAAAATTTTCAAAGTTCATCTTCCTAATTTGAAGTCGAATCTCATCAATTGTTATATATTTGAGTGAGTTTGCAACATCTTGGTCAGATATCGTCGATTTACATCCATTGAAGCAGATTGAGGTCGATTGTCACTTAGTGTTGATTGAGAATTTTCAAAGTCTATCTTCCTAATTTGAAGTCGATCTCATCAATTCTTATATACTTGAGTGAGTTTGCAACATCTTGGTCAGATATCGTCGATTTACATCCATTGAAGCCCATTGAGGTCGATTGTCACTTTGTGTTGATTGAAAATTTTCAAAGTCTATCTTCCTTATTTGGAGTCGAATCTCATCAATTCTTATATATTTGAGTGAGTTTCCAACATCTTGGTCAGATATCGTCGATGTACATCCATTGAAGCAGATTGAGGTCGATTGTATCTTTGTGTTGATTGAAAATTTTCAAAGTCTATCTTCCTAATTTGAAGTCGAATCTCATCACTTCTTATATATTTGAGTGAGTTTGCAACATCTTGGTCAGATATCGTCGATTTACATCCATTGAAGCAGATTGAGGTCGATTGTAACTTTGTGTTGATTGAAAATTTTCAAAGGCTATCTTCCTTATTTGGAGTCGAATCTCATCAATTCTTATATATTTGAGTGAGTTTGCAACATCTTGGTCAGATATCGTCGATTTACATCCATTGAAGCAGATTGAGGTCGATTGTATCTTTGTGTTGATTGAAAATTTTCAAAGTCTATCTTCCTAATTTGAAGTCGAATCTCATCACTTCTTATATATTTGAGTGAGTTTGCAACATCTTGGTCAGATATCGTCGATTTACATCCATTGAAGCAGATTGAGGTCGATTGTCACTTTGTGTTGATTGAAAATTTTCAAAGTCTACCTTCCTTATTTGGAGTCGAATCTCATCAATTCTTATATATTTGAGTGAGTTTCCAACATCTTGGTCAGATATCGTCGATGTACATCCATTGAAGCAGATTGAGGTCGATTGTATCTTTGTGTTGATTGAAAATTTTCAAAGTCTATCTTCCTAATTTGAAGTCGAATCTCATCACTTCTTATATATTTGAGTGAGTTTGCAACATCTTGGTCAGATATCGTCGATTTACATCCATTGAAGCCCATTGAGGTTGATTATCACTTTGTGTTGATTGAAAATTTTCAAAGTTCATCTTCCTAATTTGAAGTCGAATCTCATCAATTGTTATATATTTGAGTGAGTTTGCAACATCTTGGTCAGATATCGTCGATTTACATCCATTGAAGCAGATTGAGGTCGATTGTCACTTAGTGTTGATTGAGAATTTTCAAAGTCTATCTTCCTAATTTGAAGTCGATCTCATCAATTCTTATATACTTGAGTGAGTTTGCAACATCTTGGTCAGATATCGTCGATTTACATCCATTGAAGCCCATTGAGGTCGATTGTCACTTTGTGTTGATTGAAAATTTTCAAAGTCTATCTTCCTTATTTGGAGTCGAATCTCATCAATTCTTATATATTTGAGTGAGTTTCCAACATCTTGGTCAGATATCGTCGATGTACATCCATTGAAGCAGATTGAGGTCGATTGTATCTTTGTGTTGATTGAAAATTTTCAAAGTCTATCTTCCTAATTTGAAGTCGAATCTCATCACTTCTTATATATTTGAGTGAGTTTGCAACATCTTGGTCAGATATCGTCGATTTACATCCATTGAAGCAGATTGAGGTCGATTGTAACTTTGTGTTGATTGAAAATTTTCAAAGGCTATCTTCCTTATTTGGAGTCGAATCTCATCAATTCTTATATATTTGAGTGAGTTTGCAACATCTTGGTCAGATATCGTCGATTTACATCCATTGAAGCAGATTGAGGTCGATTGTATCTTTGTGTTGATTGAAAATTTTCAAAGTCTATCTTCCTAATTTGAAGTCGAATCTCATCACTTCTTATATATTTGAGTGAGTTTGCAACATCTTGGTCAGATATCGTCGATTTACATCCATTGAAGCAGATTGAGGTCGATTGTCACTTTGTGTTGATTGAAAATTTTCAAAGTCTACCTTCCTTATTTGGAGTCGAATCTCATCAATTCTTATATATTTGAGTGAGTTTCCAACATCTTGGTCAGATATCGTCGATGTACATCCATTGAAGCAGATTGAGGTCGATTGTATCTTTGTGTTGATTGAAAATTTTCAAAGTCTATCTTCCTAATTTGAAGTCGAATCTCATCACTTCTTATATATTTGAGTGAGTTTGCAACATCTTGGTCAGATATCGTCGATTTACATCCATTGAAGCAGATTGAGGTCGATTGTAACTTTGTGTTGATTGAAAATTTTCAAAGTCTATCTTCCTAATTTGAAGTCGAATCTCATCAATTCTTATATATTTGAGTGAGTTTGCAACATCTTGGTCAGATATCGTCGACTTACATCCATTGAAGCCCATTGAGGTTGATTATCACTTTGTGTTGATTGAAAATTTTCAAAGTTCATCTTCCTAATTTGAAGTCGAATCTCATCAATTGTTATATATTTGAGTGAGTTTGCAACATCTTGGTCAGATATCGTCGATTTACATCCATTGAAGCAGATTGAGGTCGATTGTCACTTTGTGTTGATTGAAAATTTTCAAAGTCTATCTTCCTAATTTGAAGTCGAATCTCATCAATTCTTATATACTTGAGTGAGTTTGCAACATCTTGGTCAGATATCGTCGATTTACATCCATTGAAGCCCATTGAGGTCGATTGTCACTTTGTGTTGATTGAAAATTTTCAAAGTCTATCTTCCTTATTTGGAGTCGAATCTCATCAATTCTTATATATTTGAGTGATTTTCCAACATCTTGGTCAGATATCGTCGATGTACATCCATTGAAGCAGATTGAGGTCGATTGTATCTTTGTGTTGATTGAAAATTTTCAAAGTCTATCTTCCTAATTTGAAGTCGAATCTCATCACTTCTTATATATTTGAGTGAGTTTGGAACATCTTGGTCAGATATCGTCGATTTACATCCATTGAAGCAGATTGAGGTCGATTGTAACTTTGTGTTGATTGAAAATTTTCAAAGTCTATCTTCCTTATTTGGAGTCGAATCTCATCAATTCTTATATATTTGAGTGAGTTTCCAACATCTTGGTCAGATATCGTCGATGTACATCCATTGAAGCAGATTGAGGTCGATTGTAACTGTGTGTTGATTGAAAATTTTCAAAGTCTATCTTCCTAATTTGAAGTCGAATCTCATCACTTCTTATATATTTGAGTGAGTTTGCAACATCTTGGTCAGATATCGTCGATTTACATCCATTGAAGCAGATTGAGGTCGATTGTATCTTTGTGTTGATTGAAAATTTTCAAAGTCTATCTTCCTAATTTGAAGTCGAATCTCATCACTTCTTATATATTTGAGTGAGTTTGCAACATCTTGGTCAGATATCGTCGATTTACATCCATTGAAGCCCATTGAGGTTGATTATCACTTTGTGTTGATTGAAAATTTTCAAAGTCTATCTTCCTAATTTGAAGTCGAATCTCATCAATTCTTATATACTTGAGTGATTTTGCAACATCTTGGTCAGATATCGTCGATTTACATCCATTGAAGCCCATTGAGGTCGATTGTCACTTTGTGTTGATTGAAAATTTTCAAAGTCTATCTTCCTTATTTGAAGTCGAATCTCATCAATTCTTATATATTTGAGTGAGTTTGCAACATCTTGGTCAGATATCGTCGATTTACATCCATTGAAGCCCATTGAGGTTGATTATCACTTTGTGTTGATTGAAAATTTTCAAAGTTCATCTTCCTAATTTGAAGTCGAATCTCATCAATTGTTATATATTTGAGTGAGTTTGCAACATCTTGGTCAGATATCGTCGATTTACATCCATTGAAGCAGATTGAGGTCGATTGTCACTTAGTGTTGATTGAAAATTTTCAAAGTCTATCTTCCTAATTTGAAGTCGATCTCATCAATTCTTATATACTTGAGTGAGTTTGCAACATCTTGGTCAGATATCGTCGATTTACATCCATTGAAGCCCATTGAGGTCGATTGTCACTTTGTGTTGATTGGAAATTTTCAAAGTCTATCTTCCTTATTTGGAGTCGAATCTCATCAATTCTTATATATTTGAGTGAGTTTCCAACATCTTGGTCAGATATCGTCGATGTACATCCATTGAAGCAGATTGAGGTCGATTGTATCTTTGTGTTGATTGAAAATTTTCAAAGTCTATCTTCCTAATTTGAAGTCGAATCTCATCACTTCTTATATATTTGAGTGAGTTTGCAACATCTTGGTCAGATATCGTCGATTTACATCCATTGAAGCAGATTGAGGTCGATTGTAACTTTGTGTTGATTGAAAATTTTCAAAGTCTATCTTCCTTATTTGGAGTCGAATCTCATCAATTCTTATATATTTGAGTGAGTTTCCAACATCTTGGTCAGATATCGTCGATGTACATCCATTGAAGCAGATTGAGGTCGATTGTAACTGTGTGTTGATTGAAAATTTTCAAAGTCTATCTTCCTAATTTGAAGTCGAATCTCATCACTTCTTATATATTTGAGTGAGTTTGCAACATCTTGGTCAGATATCGTCGATTTACATCCATTGAAGCAGATTGAGGTCGATTGTATCTTTGTGTTGATTGAAAATTTTCAAAGTCTATCTTCCTAATTTGAAGTCGAATCTCATCACTTCTTATATATTTGAGTGAGTTTGCAACATCTTGGTCAGATATCGTCGATTTACATCCATTGAAGCAGATTGAGGTCGATTGTAACTTTGTGTTGATTGAAAATTTTCAAAGTCTATCTTCCTTATTTGGAGTCGAATCTCATCAATTCTTATATATTTGAGTGAGTTTGCAACATCTTGGTCAGATATCGTCGATTTACATCTATTGAAGCCCATTGAGGTTGATTGAAAATTTTCAAAGTCTATCTTCCTAATTTGAAGTCGAATCTCATCAATTGTTATATATTTGAGTGAGTTTCCATCATCTTGGTCTGATATCGTCGATTTACATCCATTGAAGCCCATTGAGGTCGATTGTAACTTTGTGTTGATTGAAAATTTTCAAAGTCTATCTTCCTAATTTGGAGTCGAATCTCATCAATTCTTATATATTTGAGTGAGTTTGCTACATCTTGGTCAGATATCGTCGATGTACATCCATTGAAGCAGATTGAGGTCGATTGTATCTTTGTGTTGATTGAAAATTTTCAAAGTCTATCTTCCTAATTTGAAGTCGAATCTCATCACTTCTTATATATTTGAGTGAGTTTGCAACATCTTGGTCAGATATCGTCGATTTACATCCATTTAAGCAGATTGAGGTCGATTGTAACTTTGTGTTGATTGAAAATTTTCAAAGTCTATCTTCCTTATTTGGAGTCGAATCTCATCAATTCTTATATATTTGAGTGAGTTTCCAACATCTTGGTCAGATATCGTCGATGTACATCCATTGAAGCAGATTGAGGTCGATTGTAACTGTGTGTTGATTGAAAATTTTCAAAGTCTATCTTCCTAAATTGAAGTCGAATCTCATCACTTCTTATATATTTGAGTGAGTTTGCAACATCTTGGTCAGATATCGTCGATTTACATCCATTGGAGCAGATTGAGGTCGATTGTAACTTTGTGTTGATTGAAAATTTTCAAAGTCTATCTTCCTAATTTGAAGTCGAATCTCATCAATTCTTATATATTTGAGTGAGTTTGCAACATCTTGGTCAGATATCGTCGATTTACATCCATTGAAGCCCATTGAGGTTGATTGTCACTTAGTGTTGATTGAGAATTTTCAAAGTCTATCTTCCTAATTTGAAGTCGATCTCATCAATTCTTATATACTTGAGTGAGTTTGCAACATCTTGGTCAGATATCGTCGATTTACATCCATTGAAGCCCATTGAGGTCGATTGTCACTTTGTGTTGATTGAAAATTTTCAAAGTCTATCTTCCTTATTTGGAGTCGAATCTCATCAATTCTTATATATTTGAGTGAGTTTCCAACATCTTGGTCAGATATCGTCGATGTACATCCATTGAAGCAGATTGAGGTCGATTGTATCTTTGTGTTGATTGAAAATTTTCAAAGTCTATCTTCCTAATTTGAAGTCGAATCTCATCACTTCTTATATATTTGAGTGAGTTTGCAACATCTTGGTCAGATATCGTCGATTTACATCCATTGAAGCAGATTGAGGTCGATTGTAACTTTGTGTTGATTGAAAATTTTCAAAGGCTATCTTCCTTATTTGGAGTCGAATCTCATCAATTCTTATATATTTGAGTGAGTTTGCAACATCTTGGTCAGATATCGTCGATTTACATCCATTGAAGCAGATTGAGGTCGATTGTATCTTTGTGTTGATTGAAAATTTTCAAAGTCTATCTTCCTAATTTGAAGTCGAATCTCATCACTTCTTATATATTTGAGTGAGTTTGCAACATCTTGGTCAGATATCGTCGATTTACATCCATTGAAGCAGATTGAGGTCGATTGTCACTTTGTGTTGATTGAAAATTTTCAAAGTCTACCTTCCTTATTTGGAGTCGAATCTCATCAATTCTTATATATTTGAGTGAGTTTCCAACATCTTGGTCAGATATCGTCGATGTACATCCATTGAAGCAGATTGAGGTCGATTGTATCTTTGTGTTGATTGAAAATTTTCAAAGTCTATCTTCCTAATTTGAAGTCGAATCTCATCACTTCTTATATATTTGAGTGAGTTTGCAACATCTTGGTCAGATATCGTCGATTTACATCCATTGAAGCAGATTGAGGTCGATTGTAACTTTGTGTTGATTGAAAATTTTCAAAGTCTATCTTCCTAATTTGAAGTCGAATCTCATCAATTCTTATATATTTGAGTGAGTTTGCAACATCTTGGTCAGATATCGTCGACTTACATCCATTGAAGCCCATTGAGGTTGATTATCACTTTGTGTTGATTGAAAATTTTCAAAGTTCATCTTCCTAATTTGAAGTCGAATCTCATCAATTCTTATATACTTGAGTGAGTTTGCAACATCTTGGTCAGATATCGTCGATTTACATCCATTGAAGCCCATTGAGGTCGATTGTCACTTTGTGTTGATTGAAAATTTTCAAAGTCTATCTTCCTTATTTGGAGTCGAATCTCATCAATTCTTATATATTTGAGTGATTTTCCAACATCTTGGTCAGATATCGTCGATGTACATCCATTGAAGCAGATTGAGGTCGATTGTATCTTTGTGTTGATTGAAAATTTTCAAAGTCTATCTTCCTAATTTGAAGTCGAATCTCATCACTTCTTATATATTTGAGTGAGTTTGGAACATCTTGGTCAGATATCGTCGATTTACATCCATTGAAGCAGATTGAGGTCGATTGTAACTTTGTGTTGATTGAAAATTTTCAAAGTCTATCTTCCTAATTTGAAGTCGAATCTCATCAATTCTTATATATTTGAGTGAGTTTGCAACATCTTGGTCAGATATCGTCGATTTACATCCATTGAAGCAGATTGAGGTCGATTGTAACTTTGTGTTGATTGAAAACTTTCAAAGTTCATCTTCCTAATTTGAAGTCGAATCTCATCAATTCTTATATACTTGAGTGAGTTTGCAACATCTTGGTCAGATATCGTCGATTTACATCCATTGAAGCAGATTGAGGTCGATTGTCACTTTGTGTTGATTGAAAATTTTCGAAGTCTATCTTCCTTATTTGGATTCGAATCTCATCAATTCTTATATATTTGAGTGAATTTGCAACATCTTGGTCAGATATCGTCGATTTACATCCATTGAAGCAGATTGAAGTCGATTGTAACATTGTGTTGATTGAAAATTTTCAAAGTCTATCTTCCTAATTTGAAGTCGAATCTCATAAATTCTTATATATTTGAGTGAGTTTGTAACATCTTGGTCAGATATCGTCGATTTACATCCATTGAAGCCCATTGAGGTTGATTATCACTTTGTGTTGATTGAACATTTTCAAAGTCTATCTTCCTAATTTGGAGTTGAATCTCATCAATTGTTATATATTTGAGTGAGTTTACAACATCTTGGTCAGATATCGTCGATTTACATCCATTGAAGCCCATTGAGGTCGATTGTAACTTTGTGTTGATTGAAAATTTTCAAAGTCTATCTCCCTAATTCGAAGTCGAATCTCATCACTTCTTATATATTTGAGTGAGTTCGCAACATCTTGGTCAGATATCGTCGATTTACATCCATTGAAGCAGATTGACGTCGATTGTAACTTTGTGTTGATTGAAAATTTTCAAAGTCTATCTTCCTAATTTGGAGTTGAATCTCATCAATTGTTATATATTTGAGTGAGTTTGCAACATCTTGGTCAGATATCGTCGATTTACATCTATTGAAGCCCATTGAGGTTGATTGAAAATTTTCAAAGTCTATCTTCCTAATTTGAAGTCGAATCTCATCAATTGTTATATATTTGAGTGAGTTTGCAACATCTTGGTCAGATATCGTCGATTTACATCCATTGAAGCCCATTGAGGTCGATTGTAACTTTGTGTTGATTGAAAATTTTCAAAGTCTATCTTCCTAATTTGGAGTCGAATCTCATCAATTCTTATATATTTGAGTGAGTTTGCAACATCTTGGTCAGATATTGTCGAATTACATCCATTGAAGCAGATTGAGGTCGATTGTATCTTTGTGTTGATTGAAAATTTTCAAAGTCTATCTTCCTAATTTGAAGTCGAATCTCATCACTTCTTATATATTTGAGTGAGTTTGCAACATCTTGGTCAGATATCTTCGATTTACATCCATTGAAGCAAATTGAGGTCGATTGTCACTTTGTGTTGATTGAAAATTTTCAAAGTCTATCTTCCTTATTTGGAGTCGAATCTCATCAATTCTTATATATTTGAGTGAGTTTCCAACATCTTGGTCAGATATCGTCGATGTACATCCATTGAAGCAGATTGAGGTCGATTGTATCTTTGTGTTGATTGAAAATTTTCAAAGTCTATCTTCCTAATTTGAAGTCGAATCTCATCACTTCTTATATATTTGAGTGAGTTTGCAACATCTTGGTCAGATATCGTCGATTTACATCCATTGAAGCAGATTGAGGTCGATTGTAACTTTGTGTTGATTGAAAATTTTCAAAGTCTATCTTCCTAATTTGAAGTCGAATCTCATCAATTCTTATATATTTGAGTGAGTTTGCAACATCTTGGTCAGATATCGTCGATTTACATCCATTGAAGCCCATTGAGGTTGATTATCACTTTGTGTTGATTGAAAATTTTCAAAGTTCATCTTCCTAATTTGAAGTCGAATCTCATCAATTGTTATATATTTGAGTGAGTTTGCAACATCTTGGTCAGATATCGTCGATTTACATCCATTGAAGCAGATTGAGGTCGATTGTCACTTTGTGTTGATTGAAAATTTTCAAAGTCTATCTTCCTAATTTGAAGTCGAATCTCATCAATTCTTATATACTTGAGTGAGTTTGCAACATCTTGGTCAGATATCGTCGATGTACATCCATTGAAGCAGATTGAGGTCGATTGTAACTTTGTGTTGATTGAAAATTTTCAAAGTCTATCTTCCTAATTTGAAGTCGAATCTCATCAATTCTTATATATTTGAGTGAGTTTGCAACATCTTGGTCAGATATCGTCGATTTACATCCATTGAAGCAGATTGAGGTCGATTGTAACTTTGTGTTGATTGAAAACTTTCAAAGTTCATCTTCCTAATTTGAAGTCGAATCTCATCAATTCTTATATACTTGAGTGAGTTTGCAACATCTTGGTCAGATATCGTCGATTTACATCCATTGAAGCAGATTGAGGTCGATTGTAACTTTGTGTTGATTGAAAATTTTCAAAGTCTATCTTCCTAATTTGAAGTCGAATCTCATCAATTCTTATATATTTGAGTGAGTTTGCAACATCATGGTCAGATATCGTCGATTTACATCCATTGAAGCAGATTGAGGTCGATTGTAACTTTGTGTTGATTGAAAACTTTCAAAGTTCATCTTCCTAATTTGAAGTCGAATCTCATCAATTCTTATATACTTGAGTGAGTTTGCAACATCTTGGTCAGATATCGTCGATTTACATCCATTGAAGCAGATTGAGGTCGATTGTCACTTTGTGTTGATTGAAAATTTTCGAAGTCTATCTTCCTTATTTGGATTCGAATCTCATCAATTCTTATATATTTGAGTGAATTTGCAACATCTTGGTCAGATATCGTCGATTTACATCCATTGAAGCAGATTGAAGTCGATTGTAACATTGTGTTGATTGAAAATTTTCAAAGTCTATCTTCCTAATTTGAAGTCGAATCTCATCAATTCTTATATATTTGAGTGAGTTTGTAACATCTTGGTCAGATATCGTCGATTTACATCCATTGAAGCCCATTGAGGTTGATTATCACTTTGTGTTGATTGAACATTTTCAAAGTCTATCTTCCTAATTTGGAGTTGAATCTCATCAATTGTTATATATTTGAGTGAGTTTGCAACATCTTGGTCAGATATCGTCGATTTACATCCATTGAAGCCCATTGAGGTCGATTGTAACTTTGTGTTGATTGAAAATTTTCAAAGTCTATCTCCCTAATTTGAAGTCGAATCTCATCACTTCTTATATATTTGAGTGAGTTCGCAACATCTTGGTCAGATATCGTCGATTTACATCCATTGAAGCAGATTGACGTCGATTGTAACTTTGTGTTGATTGAAAATTTTCAAAGTCTATCTTCCTAATTTGGAGTTGTATCTCATCAATTGTTATATATTTGAGTGAGTTTGCAACATCTTGGTCAGATATCGTCGATTTACATCTATTGAAGCCCATTGAGGTTGATTGAAAATTTTCAAAGTCTATCTTCCTAATTTGAAGTCGAATCTCATCAATTGTTATATATTTGAGTGAGTTTGCAACATCTTGGTCAGATATCGTCGATTTACATCCATTGAAGCCCATTGAGGTCGATTGTAACTTTGTGTTGATTGAAAATTTTCAAAGTCTATCTTCCTAATTTGGAGTCGAATCTCATCAATTCTTATATATTTGAGTGAGTTTGCAACATCTTGGTCAGATATTGTCGAATTACATCCATTGAAGCAGATTGAGGTCGATTGTATCTTTGTGTTGATTGAAAATTTTCAAAGTCTATCTTCCTAATTTGAAGTCGAATCTCATCACTTCTTATATATTTGAGTGAGTTTGCAACATCTTGGTCAGATATCTTCGATTTACATCCATTGAAGCAGATTGAGGTCGATTGTCACTTTGTGTTGATTGAAAATTTTCAAAGTCTATCTTCCTTATTTGGAGTCGAATCTCATCAATTCTTATATATTTGAGTGAGTTTCCAACATCTTGGTCAGATATCGTCGATGTACATCCATTGAAGCAGATTGAGGTCGATTGTATCTTTGTGTTGATTGAAAATTTTCAAAGTCTATCTTCCTAATTTGAAGTCGAATCTCATCACTTCTTATATATTTGAGTGAGTTTGCAACATCTTGGTCAGATATCGTCGATTTACATCCATTGAAGCAGATTGAGGTCGATTGTAACTTTGTGTTGATTGAAAATTTTCAAAGTCTATCTTCCTAATTTGAAGTCGAATCTCATCAATTCTTATATATTTGAGTGAGTTTGCAACATCTTGGTCAGATATCGTCGATTTACATCCATTGAAGCCCATTGAGGTTGATTATCACTTTGTGTTGATTGAAAATTTTCAAAGTTCATCTTCCTAATTTGAAGTCGAATCTCATCAATTGTTATATATTTGAGTGAGTTTGCAACATCTTGGTCAGATATCGTCGATTTACATCCATTGAAGCAGATTGAGGTCGATTGTCACTTTGTGTTGATTGAAAATTTTCAAAGTCTATCTTCCTAATTTGAAGTCGAATCTCATCAATTCTTATATACTTGAGTGAGTTTGCAACATCTTGGTCAGATATCGTCGATGTACATCCATTGAAGCAGATTGAGGTCGATTGTAACTTTGTGTTGATTGAAAATTTTCAAAGTCTATCTTCCTAATTTGAAGTCGAATCTCATCAATTCTTATATATTTGAGTGAGTTTGCAACATCTTGGTCAGATATCGTCGATTTACATCCATTGAAGCAGATTGAGGTCGATTGTAACTTTGTGTTGATTGAAAACTTTCAAAGTTCATCTTCCTAATTTGAAGTCGAATCTCATCACTTCTTATATATTTGAGTGAGTTTGCAACATCTTGGTCAGATATCTTCGATTTACATCCATTGAAGCAGATTGAGGTCGATTGTCACTTTGTGTTGATTGAAAATTTTCAAAGTCTATCTTCCTTATTTGGAGTCGAATCTCATCAATTCTTATATATTTGAGTGAGTTTCCAACATCTTGGTCAGATATCGTCGATGTACATCCATTGAAGCAGATTGAGGTCGATTGTATCTTTGTGTTGATTGAAAATTTTCAAAGTCTATCTTCCTAATTTGAAGTCGAATCTCATCACTTCTTATATATTTGAGTGAGTTTGCAACATCTTGGTCAGATATCGTCGATTTACATCCATTGAAGCAGATTGAGGTCGATTGTAACTTTGTGTTGATTGAAAATTTTCAAAGTCTATCTTCCTAATTTGAAGTCGAATCTCATCAATTCTTATATATTTGAGTGAGTTTGCAACATCTTGGTCAGATATCGTCGATTTACATCCATTGAAGCCCATTGAGGTTGATTATCACTTTGTGTTGATTGAAAATTTTCAAAGTTCATCTTCCTAATTTGAAGTCGAATCTCTTCAATTGTTATATATTTGAGTGAGTTTGCAACATCTTGGTCAGATATCGTCGATTTACATCCATTGAAGCAGATTGAGGTCGATTGTCACTTTGTGTTGATTGAAAATTTTCAAAGTCTATCTTCCTAATTTGAAGTCGAATCTCATCAATTCTTATATACTTGAGTGAGTTTGCAACATCTTGGTCAGATATCGTCGATGTACATCCATTGAAGCAGATTGAGGTCGATTGTAACTTTGTGTTGATTGAAAATTTTCAAAGTCTATCTTCCTAATTTGAAGTCGAATCTCATCAATTCTTATATATTTGAGTGAGTTTGCAACATCTTGGTCAGATATCGTCGATTTACATCCATTGAAGCAGATTGAGGTCGATTGTAACTTTGTGTTGATTGAAAACTTTCAAAGTTCATCTTCCTAATTTGAAGTCGAATCTCATCAATTCTTATATACTTGAGTGAGTTTGCAACATCTTGGTCAGATATCGTCGATTTACATCCATTGAAGCAGATTGAGGTCGATTGTAACTTTGTGTTGATTGAAAATTTTCAAAGTCTATCTTCCTAATTTGAAGTCGAATCTCATCAATTCTTATATATTTGAGTGAGTTTGCAACATCATGGTCAGATATCGTCGATTTACATCCATTGAAGCAGATTGAGGTCGATTGTAACTTTGTGTTGATTGAAAACTTTCAAAGTTCATCTTCCTAATTTGAAGTCGAATCTCATCAATTCTTATATACTTGAGTGAGTTTGCAACATCTTGGTCAGATATCGTCGATTTACATCCATTGAAGCAGATTGAGGTCGATTGTCACTTTGTGTTGATTGAAAATTTTCGAAGTCTATCTTCCTTATTTGGATTCGAATCTCATCAATTCTTATATATTTGAGTGAATTTGCAACATCTTGGTCAGATATCGTCGATTTACATCCATTGAAGCAGATTGAAGTCGATTGTAACATTGTGTTGATTGAAAATTTTCAAAGTCTATCTTCCTAATTTGAAGTCGAATCTCATCAATTCTTATATATTTGAGTGAGTTTGTAACATCTTGGTCAGATATCGTCGATTTACATCCATTGAAGCCCATTGAGGTTGATTATCACTTTGTGTTGATTGAACATTTTCAAAGTCTATCTTCCTAATTTGGAGTTGAATCTCATCAATTGTTATATATTTGAGTGAGTTTGCAACATCTTGGTCAGATATCGTCGATTTACATCCATTGAAGCCCATTGAGGTCGATTGTAACTTTGTGTTGATTGAAAATTTTCAAAGTCTATCTCCCTAATTTGAAGTCGAATCTCATCACTTCTTATATATTTGAGTGAGTTCGCAACATCTTGGTCAGATATCGTCGATTTACATCCATTGAAGCAGATTGACGTCGATTGTAACTTTGTGTTGATTGAAAATTTTCAAAGTCTATCTTCCTAATTTGGAGTTGTATCTCATCAATTGTTATATATTTGAGTGAGTTTGCAACATCTTGGTCAGATATCGTCGATTTACATCTATTGAAGCCCATTGAGGTTGATTGAAAATTTTCAAAGTCTATCTTCCTAATTTGAAGTCGAATCTCATCAATTGTTATATATTTGAGTGAGTTTGCAACATCTTGGTCAGATATCGTCGATTTACATCCATTGAAGCAGATTGAGGTCGATTGTCACTTTGTGTTGATTGAAAATTTTCAAAGTCTATCTTCCTAATTTGAAGTCGAATCTCATCAATTCTTATATACTTGAGTGAGTTTGCAACATCTTGGTCAGATATCGTCGATGTACATCCATTGAAGCAGATTGAGGTCGATTGTAACTTTGTGTTGATTGAAAATTTTCAAAGTCTATCTTCCTAATTTGAAGTCGAATCCCATCAATTCTTATATATTTGAGTGAGTTTGCAACATCTTGGTCAGATATCGTCGATTTACATCCATTGAAGCAGATTGAGGTCGATTGTAACTTTGTGTTGATTGAAAACTTTCAAAGTTCATCTTCCTAATTTGAAGTCGAATCTCATCAATTCTTATATACTTGAGTGAGTTTGCAACATCTTGGTCAGATATCGTCGATTTACATCCATTGAAGCAGATTGAGGTCGATTGTAACTTTGTGTTGATTGAAAATTTTCAAAGTCTATCTTCCTAATTTGAAGTCGAATCTCATCAATTCTTATATATTTGAGTGAGTTTGCAACATCTTGGTCAGATATCGTCGATTTACATCCATTGAAGCAGATTGAGGTCGATTGTAACTTTGTGTTGATTGAAAACTTTCAAAGTTCATCTTCCTAATTTGAAGTCGAATCTCATCAATTCTTATATACTTGAGTGAGTTTGCAACATCTTGGTCAGATATCGTCGATTTACATCCATTGAAGCAGATTGAGGTCGATTGTCACTTTGTGTTGATTGAAAATTTTCGAAGTCTATCTTCCTTATTTGGATTCGAATCTCATCAATTCTTATATATTTGAGTGAATTTGCAACATCTTGGTCAGATATCGTCGATTTACATCCATTGAAGCAGATTGAAGTCGATTGTAACATTGTGTTGATTGAAAATTTTCAAAGTCTATCTTCCTAATTTGAAGTCGAATCTCATCAATTCTTATATATTTGAGTGAGTTTGTAACATCTTGGTCAGATATCGTCGATTTACATCCATTGAAGCCCATTGAGGTTGATTATCACTTTGTGTTGATTGAACATTTTCAAAGTCTATCTTCCTAATTTGGAGTTGAATCTCATCAATTGTTATATATTTGAGTGAGTTTGCAACATCTTGGTCAGATATCGTCGATTTACATCCATTGAAGCCCATTGAGGTCGATTGTAACTTTGTGTTGATTGAAAATTTTCAAAGTCTATCTCCCTAATTTGAAGTCGAATCTCATCACTTCTTATATATTTGAGTGAGTTCGCAACATCTTGGTCAGATATCGTCGATTTACATCCATTGAAGCAGATTGACGTCGATTGTAACTTTGTGTTGATTGAAAATTTCCAAAGTCTATCTTCCTAATTTGGAGTTGTATCTCATCAATTGTTATATATTTGAGTGAGTTTGCAACATCTTGGTCAGATATCGTCGATTTACATCTATTGAAGCCCATTGAGGTTGATTGAAAATTTTCAAAGTCTATCTTCCTAATTTGAAGTCGAATCTCATCAATTGTTATATATTTGAGTGAGTTTGCAACATCTTGGTCAGATATCGTCGATTTACATCCATTGAAGCCCATTGAGGTCGATTGTAACTTTGTGTTGATTGAAAATTTTCAAAGTCTATCTTCCTAATTTGGAGTCGAATCTCATCAATTCTTATATATTTGAGTGAGTTTGCAACATCTTGGTCAGATATCGTCGATTTACATCCATTGAAGCAGATTGAGGTCGATTGTAACTTTGTGTTGATTGAAAACTTTCAAAGTTCATCTTCCTAATTTGAAGTCGAATCTCATCAATTCTTATATACTTGAGTGAGTTTGCAACATCTTGGTCAGATATCGTCGATTTACATCCATTGAAGCAGATTGAGGTCGATTGTCACTTTGTGTTGATTGAAAATTTTCGAAGTCTATCTTCCTTATTTGGATTCGAATCTCATCAATTCTTATATATTTGAGTGAATTTGCAACATCTTGGTCAGATATCGTCGATTTACATCCATTGAAGCAGATTGAAGTCGATTGTAACATTGTGTTGATTGAAAATTTTCAAAGTCTATCTTCCTAATTTGAAGTCGAATCTCATGAATTCTTATATATTTGAGTGAGTTTGTAACATCTTGGTCAGATATCGTCGATTTACATCCATTGAAGCCCATTGAGGTTGATTATCACTTTGTGTTGATTGAACATTTTCAAAGTCTATCTTCCTAATTTGGAGTTGAATCTCATCAATTGTTATATATTTGAGTGAGTTTACAACATCTTGGTCAGATATCGTCGATTTACATCCATTGAAGCCCATTGAGGTCGATTGTAACTTTGTGTTGATTGAAAATTTTCAAAGTCTATCTCCCTAATTCGAAGTCGAATCTCATCACTTCTTATATATTTGAGTGAGTTCGCAACATCTTGGTCAGATATCGTCGATTTACATCCATTGAAGCAGATTGACGTCGATTGTAACTTTGTGTTGATTGAAAATTTTCAAATTCTATCTTCCTAATTTGGAGTTGAATCTCATCAATTGTTATATATTTGAGTGAGTTTGCAACATCTTGGTCAGATATCGTCGATTTACATCTATTGAAGCCCATTGAGGTTGATTGAAAATTTTCAAAGTCTATCTTCCTAATTTGAAGTCGAATCTCATCAATTGTTATATATTTGAGTGAGTTTGCAACATCTTGGTCAGATATCGTCGATTTACATCCATTGAAGCCCATTGAGGTCGATTGTAACTTTGTGTTGATTGAAAATTTTCAAAGTCTATCTTCCTAATTTGGAGTCGAATCTCATCAATTCTTATATATTTTAGTGAGTTTGCAACATCTTGGTCAGATATTGTCGAATTACATCCATTGAAGCAGATTGAGGTCGATTGTATCTTTGTGTTGATTGAAAATTTTCAAAGTCTATCTTCCTAATTTGAAGTCGAATCTCATCACTTCTTATATATTTGAGTGAGTTTGCAACATCTTGGTCAGATATCGTCGATTTACATCCATTGAAGCAGATTGAGGTCGATTGTCACTTTGTGTTGATTGAAAATTTTCAAAGTCTATCTTCCTTATTTGGAGTCGAATCTCATCAATTCTTATATATTTGAGTGAGTTTCCAACATCTTGGTCAGATATCGTCGATGTACATCCATTGAAGCAGATTGAGGTCGATTGTATCTTTGTGTTGATTGAAAATTTTCAAAGTCTATCTTCCTAATTTGAAGTCGAATCTCATCACTTCTTATATATTTGAGTGAGTTTGCAACATCTTGGTCAGATATCGTCGATTTACATCCATTGAAGCAGATTGAGGTCGATTGTAACTTTGTGTTGATTGAAAATTTTCAAAGTCTATCTTCCTAATTTGAAGTCGAATCTCATCAATTCTTATATATTTGAGTGAGTTTGCAACATCTTGGTCAGATATCGTCGATTTACATCCATTGAAGCCCATTGAGGTTGATTATCACTTTGTGTTGATTGAAAATTTTCAAAGTTCATCTTCCTTATTTGGAGTCGAATCTCATCAATTCTTATATATTTGAGTGAGTTTCCAACATCTTGGTCAGATATCGTCGATGTACATCCATTGAAGCAGATTGAGGTCGATTGTAACTTTGTGTTGATTGAAAATTTTCAAAGTCTATCTTCCTAATTTGAAGTCGAATCTCATCAATTCTTATATATTTGAGTGAATTTGCAACATCTTGGTCAGATATCGTCGATTTACATCCATTGAAGCAGATTGAGGTCGATTGTAACATTGTGTTGATTGAAAATTTTCAAAGTCTATCTTCCTAATTTGAAGTCGAATCTCATCAATTCTTATATATTTGAGTGAGTTTGCAACATCTTGGTCAGATATGGTCGATTTACATCCATTGAAGCCCATTGAGGTTGATTATCACTTTGTGTTGATTGAACATTTTCAAAGTCTATCTTCCTAATTTGGAGTTGAATCTCATCAATTGTTATATATTTGAGTGAGTTTGCAACATCTTGGTCAGATATCGTCGATTTACATCCATTGAAGCCCATTGAGGTCGATTGTAACTTTGTGTTGATTGAAAATTTTCAAAGTCTATCTTCCTAATTTGAAGTCGAATCTCATCACTTCTTATATATTTGAGTGAGTTCGCAACATCTTGGTCAGATATCGTCGATTTACATCCATTGAAGCAGATTGAGGTCGATTGTCACTTTGTGTTGATTGAAAATTTTCAAAGTCTATCTTCCTAAATTGAAGTCGAATCTCATCAATTCTTATATACTTGAGTGAGTTTACAACATCTTGGTCAGATATCGTCGATTTACATCCATTGAAGCCCATTGAGGTCGATTGTCACTTTGTGTTGATTGAAAATTTTCAAAGTCTATCTTCCTTATTTGGAGTCGAATCTCATCAATTTTTATATATTTGAGTGAGTTTCCAACATCTTGGTCAGATATCGTTGATGTACATCCATTGAAGCAGATTGAGGTCGATTGTAACTTTGTGTTGATTGAAAATTTTCAAAGTCTATCTTCCTAATTTGAAGTCGAATCTCATCAATTCTTATATATTTGAGTGAATTTGCAACATCTTGGTCAGATATCGTCGATTTACATCCATTGAAGCAGATTGAGGTCGATTGTAACTTTGTGTTGATTGGAAATTTTCAAAGTCTATCTTCCTAATTTGAAGTCGAATCTCATCAATTCTTATATATTTGAGTGAGTTTGCAACATCTTGGTCAGATATGGTCGATTTACATCCATTGAAGCCCATTGAGGTTGATTATCACTTTGTGTTGATTGAACATTTTCAAAGTCTATCTTCCTAATTTGGAGTTGAATCTCATCAATTGTTATATATTTGAGTGAGTTTGCAACATCTTGGTCAGATATCGTCGATTTACATCCATTGAAGCCCATTGAGGTCGATTGTAACTTTGTGTTGATTGAAAATTTTCAAAGTCTATCTTCCTAATTTGAAGTCGAATCTCATCACTTCTCATATATTTGAGTGAGTTCGCAACATCTTGGTCAGATATCGTCGATTTACATCCATTGAAGCAGATTGAGGTCGATTGTCACTTTGTGTTGATTGAAAATTTTCAAAGTCTATCTTCCTAAATTGAAGTCGAATCTCATCAATTCTTATATACTTGAGTGAGTTTACAACATCTTGGTCAGATATCGTCGATTTACATCCATTGAAGCCCATTGAGGTCGATTGTCACTTTGTGTTGATTGAAAATTTTCAAAGTCTATCTTCCTAATTTGGTGTCGAATCTCATCAATTCTTATATATTTGAGTGAGTTTGCAACATCTTGGTCAGATTTCGTCGATTTACATCCATTGAAGCCCATTGAGGTTGATTATCACTTTGTGTTGATTGAAAATTTTCAAAGTCTATCTTCCTAATTTGAAGTCGAATCTCATCACTTCTTATATATTTGAGTGAGTTCGCAACATCTTGGTCAGATATCGTCGATTTACATCCATTGAAGCAGATTGAGGTCGATTGTAACTTTGTGTTGATTGAAAATTTTCAAAGTCTATCTTCCTAATTTGAAGTCGAATCTCATCAATTGTTATATATTTGAGTGAGTTTGCAACATCTTGGTCAGATATCGTCGAATTACATCCATTGAAGCAGATTGAGGTCGATTGTAACTTTGTGTTGATTGAAAATTTTCAAAGTCTATCTTCCTAATTTGAAGTCGAATCTCATCAATTCTTATATATTTGAGTGAGTTTGCAACATCTTGGTCAGATATCGTCGAATTACATCCATTGAAGCAGATTGAGGTCGATTGTAACTTTGTGTTGATTGAAAATTTTCATAGTCTATCTTCCTAATTTGGACTTGAATCTCATCAATTGTTATATATTTGAGTGAGTTTGCAACATCTTGGTCAGATATCGTCGATTTACATCCATTGAAGCAGATTGAGGTCGATTGTAACTTTGTGTTGATTGAAAATTTTCAAAGTCTATCTTCCTAATTTGGAGTTGAATCTCATCAATTGTTATATATTTGAGTGAGTTTGCAACATCTTGGTCAGATATCGTCGAATTACATCCATTGAAGCAGATTGAGGTCGATTGTAACTTTGTGTTGATTGAAAATTTTCAAAGTCTATCTTCCTAATTTGAAGTCGAATTTCATCAATTCTTATATATTTGAGTGAGTTTGCAACATCTTGGTCAGATATCGTCGAATTACATCCATTGAAGCAGATTGAGGTCGATTGTAACTTTGTGTTGATTGAAAATTTTCAAAGTCTATCTTCCTAATTTGGAGTTGATCTCATCAATTGTTATATATTTGAGTGAGTTTGCAACATCTTGGTCAGATATCGTCGATTTACATCCATTGAAGCAGATTGAGGTCGATTGTAACTTTGTGTTGATTGAAAATTTTCAAAGTCTATCTTCCTAATTTGGAGTTGAATCTCATCAATTGTTATATATTTGAGTGAGTTTGCAACATCTTGGTCAGATATCGTCGATTTACATCCATTGAAGCCCATTGAGGTCGATTGTAACTTTGTGTTGATTGAAAATTTTCAAAGTCTATCTTCCTAATTTGAAGTCGAATCTCATCAATTCTTATATATTTGAGTGAGTTTGCAACATCTTGGTCAGATATCGTCGATTTACTTCCATTGAAGCAGATTGAGGTCGATTGTAACTTTGTGTTGATTGAGAGATTTCAAAGTCTATCTTCCTAATTTGAAGTCGAATCTCATCAATTGTTATATATTTGAGTGAGTTTGCAACATCTTGGTCAGATATCGTCGATTTACATCCATTGAAGCAGATTGAGGTCGATTGTCACTTTGTGTTGGTTGAAAATTTTCAAAGTCTATCTTCCTAATTTGGAGTTGAATCTCATCAATTGTTATATATTTGAGTGAGTTTGCAACATCTTGGTCAGATATCGTCGATTTACATCCATTGAAGCAGATTGAGGTCGATTGTAACTTTGTGTTGATTGAAAATTTTCAAAGTCTATCTTCCTAATTTGGAGTTTAATCTCATCAATTGTTATATATTTGAGTGAGTTTGCAACATCTTGGTCAGATATCGTCGATTTACATCCATTGAAGTCCATTGAGGTCGATTGTAACTTTGTGTTGATTGAAAATTTTCAAAGTCTATCTTCCTAATTTGAAGTCGAATCTCATCAATTCTTATATATTTGAGTGAGTTTGCAACATCTTGGTCAGATATCGTCGATTTACTTCCATTGAAGCAGATTGAGGTCGATTGTAACTTTGTGTTGATTGAGAGATTTCAAAGTCTATCTTCCTAATTTGGAGTTGAATCTCATCAATTGTTATATATTTGAGTGAGTTTGCAACATCTTGGTCAGATATCGTCGATTTACATCCATTGAAGCCCATTGAGGTCGATTGTAACTTTGTGTTGATTGAAAATTTTCAAAGTCTATCTTCCTAATTTGAAGTCGAATCTCATCAATTCTTATATATTTGAGTGAGTTTGCAACATCTTGGTCAGATATCGTCGATGTACATCCATTGAAGCAGATTGAGGTCGATTGTATCTTTGTGTTGATTGAAAATTTTCAAAGTCTATCTTCCTAATTTGAAGTCGAATCTCATCACTTCTTATATATTTGAGTGAGTTTGCAACATCTTGGTCAGATATCGTCGATTTACATCCATTGAAGCAGATTGAGGTCGATTGTAACTTTGTGTTGATTGAAAATTTTCAAAGTCTATCTTCCTAATTTGAAGTCGAATCTCATCAATTCTTATATATTTGAGTGAGTTTGCAACATCTTGGTCAGATATCGTCGATTTACATCCATTGAAGCCCATTGAGGTTGATTATCACTTTGTGTTGATTGAAAATTTTCAAAGTTCATCTTCCTTATTTGGAGTCGAATCTCATCAATTCTTATATATTTGAGTGAGTTTCCAACATCTTGGTCAGATATCGTCGATGTACATCCATTGAAGCAGATTGAGGTCGATTGTAACTTTGTGTTGATTGAAAATTTTCAAAGTCTATCTTCCTAATTTGAAGTCGAATCTCATCAATTCTTATATATTTGAGTGAATTTGCAACATCTTGGTCAGATATCGTCGATTTACATCCATTGAAGCAGATTGAGGTCGATTGTAACATTGTGTTGATTGAAAATTTTCAAAGTCTATCTTCCTAATTTGAAGTCGAATCTCATCAATTCTTATATATTTGAGTGAGTTTGCAACATCTTGGTCAGATATGGTCGATTTACATCCATTGAAGCCCATTGAGGTTGATTATCACTTTGTGTTGATTGAACATTTTCAAAGTCTATCTTCCTAATTTGGAGTTGAATCTCATCAATTGTTATATATTTGAGTGAGTTTGCAACATCTTGGTCAGATATCGTCGATTTACATCCATTGAAGCCCATTGAGGTCGATTGTAACTTTGTGTTGATTGAAAATTTTCAAAGTCTATCTTCCTAATTTGAAGTCGAATCTCATCACTTCTTATATATTTGAGTGAGTTCGCAACATCTTGGTCAGATATCGTCGATTTACATCCATTGAAGCAGATTGAGGTCGATTGTCACTTTGTGTTGATTGAAAATTTTCAAAGTCTATCTTCCTAAATTGAAGTCGAATCTCATCAATTCTTATATACTTGAGTGAGTTTACAACATCTTGGTCAGATATCGTCGATTTACATCCATTGAAGCCCATTGAGGTCGATTGTCACTTTGTGTTGATTGAAAATTTTCAAAGTCTATCTTCCTTATTTGGAGTCGAATCTCATCAATTTTTATATATTTGAGTGAGTTTCCAACATCTTGGTCAGATATCGTTGATGTACATCCATTGAAGCAGATTGAGGTCGATTGTAACTTTGTGTTGATTGAAAATTTTCAAAGTCTATCTTCCTAATTTGAAGTCGAATCTCATCAATTCTTATATATTTGAGTGAATTTGCAACATCTTGGTCAGATATCGTCGATTTACATCCATTGAAGCAGATTGAGGTCGATTGTAACTTTGTGTTGATTGGAAATTTTCAAAGTCTATCTTCCTAATTTGAAGTCGAATCTCATCAATTCTTATATATTTGAGTGAGTTTGCAACATCTTGGTCAGATATGGTCGATTTACATCCATTGAAGCCCATTGAGGTTGATTATCACTTTGTGTTGATTGAACATTTTCAAAGTCTATCTTCCTAATTTGGAGTTGAATCTCATCAATTGTTATATATTTGAGTGAGTTTGCAACATCTTGGTCAGATATCGTCGATTTACATCCATTGAAGCCCATTGAGGTCGATTGTAACTTTGTGTTGATTGAAAATTTTCAAAGTCTATCTTCCTAATTTGAAGTCGAATCTCATCACTTCTCATATATTTGAGTGAGTTCGCAACATCTTGGTCAGATATCGTCGATTTACATCCATTGAAGCAGATTGAGGTCGATTGTCACTTTGTGTTGATTGAAAATTTTCAAAGTCTATCTTCCTAAATTGAAGTCGAATCTCATCAATTCTTATATACTTGAGTGAGTTTACAACATCTTGGTCAGATATCGTCGATTTACATCCATTGAAGCCCATTGAGGTCGATTGTCACTTTGTGTTGATTGAAAATTTTCAAAGTCTATCTTCCTAATTTGGAGTCGAATCTCATCAATTCTTATATATTTGAGTGAGTTTGCAACATCTTGGTCAGATTTCGTCGATTTACATCCATTGAAGCCCATTGAGGTTGATTATCACTTTGTGTTGATTGAAAATTTTCAAAGTCTATCTTCCTAATTTGAAGTCGAATCTCATCACTTCTTATATATTTGAGTGAGTTCGCAACATCTTGGTCAGATATCGTCGATTTACATCCATTGAAGCAGATTGAGGTCGATTGTAACTTTGTGTTGATTGAAAATTTTCAAAGTCTATCTTCCTAATTTGAAGTCGAATCTCATCAATTGTTATATATTTGAGTGAGTTTGCAACATCTTGGTCAGATATCGTCGAATTACATCCATTGAAGCAGATTGAGGTCGATTGTAACTTTGTGTTGATTGAAAATTTTCAAAGTCTATCTTCCTAATTTGAAGTCGAATCTCATCAATTCTTATATATTTGAGTGAGTTTGCAACATCTTGGTCAGATATCGTCGAATTACATCCATTGAAGCAGATTGAGGTCGATTGTAACTTTGTGTTGATTGAAAATTTTCATAGTCTATCTTCCTAATTTGGACTTGAATCTCATCAATTGTTATATATTTGAGTGAGTTTGCAACATCTTGGTCAGATATCGTCGATTTACATCCATTGAAGCAGATTGAGGTCGATTGTAACTTTGTGTTGATTGAAAATTTTCAAAGTCTATCTTCCTAATTTGGAGTTGAATCTCATCAATTGTTATATATTTGAGTGAGTTTGCAACATCTTGGTCAGATATCGTCGAATTACATCCATTGAAGCAGATTGAGGTCGATTGTAACTTTGTGTTGATTGAAAATTTTCAAAGTCTATCTTCCTAATTTGAAGTCGAATTTCATCAATTCTTATATATTTGAGTGAGTTTGCAACATCTTGGTCAGATATCGTCGAATTACATCCATTGAAGCAGATTGAGGTCGATTGTAACTTTGTGTTGATTGAAAATTTTCAAAGTCTATCTTCCTAATTTGGAGTTGATCTCATCAATTGTTATATATTTGAGTGAGTTTGCAACATCTTGGTCAGATATCGTCGATTTACATCCATTGAAGCAGATTGAGGTCGATTGTAACTTTGTGTTGATTGAAAATTTTCAAAGTCTATCTTCCTAATTTGGAGTTGAATCTCATCAATTGTTATATATTTGAGTGAGTTTGCAACATCTTGGTCAGATATCGTCGATTTACATCCATTGAAGCCCATTGAGGTCGATTGTAACTTTGTGTTGATTGAAAATTTTCAAAGTCTATCTTCCTAATTTGAAGTCGAATCTCATCAATTCTTATATATTTGAGTGAGTTTGCAACATCTTGGTCAGATATCGTCGATTTACTTCCATTGAAGCAGATTGAGGTCGATTGTAACTTTGTGTTGATTGAGAGATTTCAAAGTCTATCTTCCTAATTTGAAGTCGAATCTCATCAATTGTTATATATTTGAGTGAGTTTGCAACATCTTGGTCAGATATCGTCGATTTACATCCATTGAAGCAGATTGAGGTCGATTGTCACTTTGTGTTGGTTGAAAATTTTCAAAGTCTATCTTCCTAATTTGGAGTTGAATCTCATCAATTGTTATATATTTGAGTGAGTTTGCAACATCTTGGTCAGATATCGTCGATTTACATCCATTGAAGCAGATTGAGGTCGATTGTAACTTTGTGTTGATTGAAAATTTTCAAAGTCTATCTTCCTAATTTGGAGTTGAATCTCATCAATTGTTATATATTTGAGTGAGTTTGCAACATCTTGGTCAGATATCGTCGATTTACATCCATTGAAGCCCATTGAGGTCGATTGTAACTTTGTGTTGATTGAAAATTTTCAAAGTCTATCTTCCTAATTTGAAGTCGAATCTCATCAATTCTTATATATTTGAGTGAGTTTGCAACATCTTGGTCAGATATCGTCGATTTACTTCCATTGAAGCAGATTGAGGTCGATTGTAACTTTGTGTTGATTGAGAGATTTCAAAGTCTATCTTCCTAATTTGAAGTCGAATCTCATCAATTGTTATATATTTGAGTGAGTTTGCAACATCTTGGTCAGATATCGTCGATTTACATCCATTGAAGCAGATTGAGGTCGATTGTAACTTTGTGTTGATTGAAAATTTTCAAAGTCTATCTTCCTAATTTGGAGTTGAATCTCATCAATTGTTATATATTTGAGTGAGTTTGCAACATCTTGGTCAGATATCGTCGAATTACATCCATTGAAGCAGATTGAGGTCGATTGTAACTTTGTGTTGATTGAAAATTTTCAAAGTCTATCTTCCTAATTTGAAGTCGAATTTCATCAATTCTTATATATTTGAGTGAGTTTGCAACATCTTGGTCAGATATCGTCGAATTACATCCATTGAAGCAGATTGAGGTCGATTGTAACTTTGTGTTGATTGAAAATTTTCAAAGTCTATCTTCCTAATTTGGAGTTGAATCTCATCAATTGTTATATATTTGAGTGAGTTTGCAACATCTTGGTCAGATATCGTCGATTTACATCCATTGAAGCAGATTGAGGTCGATTGTAACTTTGTGTTGATTGAAAATTTTCAAAGTCTATCTTCCTAATTTGGAGTTGAATCTCATCAATTGTTATATATTTGAGTGAGTTTGCAACATCTTGGTCAGATATCGTCGATTTACATCCATTGAAGCCCATTGAGGTCGATTGTAACTTTGTGTTGATTGAAAATTTTCAAAGTCTATCTTCCTAATTTGAAGTCGAATCTCATCAATTCTTATATATTTGAGTGAGTTTGCAACATCTTGGTCAGATATCGTCGATTTACATCCATTGAAGCCCATTGAGGTCGATTGTAACTTTGTGTTGATTGAAAATTTTCAAAGTCTATCTTCCTAATTTGAAGTCGAATCTCATCAATTCTTATATATTTGAGTGAGTTTGCAACATCTTGGTCAGATATCGTCGATTTACTTCCATTGAAGCAGATTGAGGTCGATTGTAACTTTGTGTTGATTGAGAGATTTCAAAGTCTATCTTCCTAATTTGAAGTCGAATCTCATCAATTGTTATATATTTGAGTGAGTTTGCAACATCTTGGTCAGATATCGTCGATTTACATCCATTGAAGCAGATTGAGGTCGATTGTAACTTTGTGTTGATTGAAAATTTTCAAAGTCTATCTTCCTAATTTGGAGTCGAATCTCATCAATTCTTATATATTTGAGTGAGTTCGCAACATCTTGGTCAGATATCGTCGATTTACATCCATTGAAGCAGATTGAGGTCGATTGTATCTTTGTGTTGATTGAAAATTTTCAAAGTTCATCTTCCTAATTTGAAGTCGAATCTCATCAATTGTTATATATTTGAGTGAGTTTGCAACATCTTGGTCAGATATCGTCGATTTACTTCCATTGAAGCAGATTGAGGTCGATTGTAACTTTGTGTTGATTGAAAGATTTCAAAGTCTATCTTCCTAATTTGAAGTCGAATCTCATCAATTCTTATATATTTGAGTGAGTTTGCAACATCTTGGTCAGATATCGTCGATTTACATCCATTGAAGCCCATTGAGGTTGATTATCACTTTGTGTTGGTTGAAAATTTTCAAAGTCTATCTTCCTAATTTGGAGTCGAATCTCATCAATTCTTATATATTTGAGTGAGTTCGCAACATCTTGGTCAGATATCGTCGATTTACATCCATTGAAGCAGATTGAGGTCGATTGTATCTTTGTGTTGATTGAAAATTTTCAAAGTTCATCTTCCTAATTTGAAGTCGAATCTCATCAATTGTTATATATTTGAGTGAGTTTGCAACATCTTGGTCAGATATCGTCGATTTACATCCATTGAAGCAGATTGAGGTCGATTGTCACTTTGTGTTGATTGAAAATTTTCAAAGTCTATCTTCCTAATTTGAAGTCGAATCTCATCAATTCTGATATACTTGAGTGAGTTTACAACATCTTGGTCAGATATGGTCGATTTACATCCATTGAAGCAGATTGAGGTCGATTGTAACTTTGTGTTGATTGAAAATTTTCAAAGTCTATCTTCCTAATTTGAAGTCGAATCTCATCAATTCTTATATATTTGAGTGAGTTTGCAACATCTTGGTCAGATGTCGTCGATTTACATCCATTGAAGCCCATTGAGGTTGATTATCACTTTGTGTTGATTGAAAATTTTCAAAGTCTATCTTCCTTATTTGGAGTCGAATCTCATCAATTCTTATATATTTGAGTGAGTTTGCAACATCTTGGTCAGATATCGTCGATTTACATCCATTGAAGCCCATTGAGGTTGATTATCACTTTGTGTTGATTGAAAATTTTCAAAGTCTATCTTCCTAATTTGAAGTCGAATCTCATCAATTCTTATATACTTGAGTGAGTTTGCAACATCTTGGTCAGATATCGTCGATTTACATCCATTGAAGCCCATTGAGGTCGATTGTCACTTTGTGTTGATTGAAAATTTTAAAAAGTCTATCTTCCTTATTTGGAGTCGAATCTCATCAATTCTTATATATTTGAGTGAGTTTCCAACATCTTGGTCAGATATCGTCGATGTACATCCATTGAAGCCCATTGAGGTCGATTGTAACTTTGTGTTGATTGAAAATTTTCAAAGTCTATCTTCCTAATTTGGAGTCGAATCTCATCAATTCTTATATATTTGAGTGAGTTTGCAACATCTTGGTCAGATATCGTCGAATTACATCCATTGAAGCAGATTGAGGTCGATTGTAACTTTGTGTTGATTGAAAATTTTCAAAGTCTATCTTCCTAATTTGAAGTCGAATCTCATCAATTCTTATATATTTGAGTGAGTTTGCAACATCTTGGTCAGATATCGTCGATTTACATCCATTGAAGCAGATTGAGGTCGATTGTAACTTTGTGTTGATTGAAAATTTTCAAAGTCTATCTTCCTAATTTGAAGTCGAATCTCATCAATTCTTATATATTTGAGTGAGTTTGCAACATCTTGGTCAGATATCGTCGATTTACATCCATTGAAGCCCATTGAGGTCGATTGTAACTTTGTGTTGATTGAAAATTTTCAAAGTCTATCTTCCTAATTTGAAGTCGAATCTCATCAATTCTTATATATTTGAGTGAGTTTGCAACATCTTGGTCAGATATCGTCGATTTACATCCATTGAAGCCCATTGAGGTCGATTGTAACTTTGTGTTGATTGAAAATTTTCAAAGTCTATCTTCCTAATTTGAAGTCGAATCTCATCAATTCTTATATATTTGAGTGAGTTTGCAACATCTTGGTCAGATATCGTCGATTTACTTCCATTGAAGCAGATTGAGGTCGATTGTAACTTTGTGTTGATTGAGAGATTTCAAAGTCTATCTTCCTAATTTGAAGTCGAATCTCATCAATTGTTATATATTTGAGTGAGTTTGCAACATCTTGGTCAGATATCGTCGATTTACATCCATTGAAGCAGATTGAGGTCGATTGTAACTTTGTGTTGATTGAAAATTTTCAAAGTCTATCTTCCTAATTTGGAGTCGAATCTCATCAATTCTTATATATTTGAGTGAGTTCGCAACATCTTGGTCAGATATCGTCGATTTACATCCATTGAAGCAGATTGAGGTCGATTGTATCTTTGTGTTGATTGAAAATTTTCAAAGTTCATCTTCCTAATTTGAAGTCGAATCTCATCAATTGTTATATATTTGAGTGAGTTTGCAACATCTTGGTCAGATATCGTCGATTTACTTCCATTGAAGCAGATTGAGGTCGATTGTAACTTTGTGTTGATTGAAAGATTTCAAAGTCTATCTTCCTAATTTGAAGTCGAATCTCATCAATTCTTATATATTTGAGTGAGTTTGCAACATCTTGGTCAGATATCGTCGATTTACATCCATTGAAGCCCATTGAGGTTGATTATCACTTTGTGTTGATTGAAAATTTTCAAAGTATATCTTCCTAATTTGAAGTCGAATCTCATCAATTGTTATATATTTGAGTGAGTTTGCAACATCTTGGTCAGATATCGTCGATTTACATCCATTGAAGCAGATTGAGGTCGATTGTCACTTTGTGTTGGTTGAAAATTTTCAAAGTCTATCTTCCTAATTTGGAGTCGAATCTCATCAATTCTTATATATTTGAGTGAGTTCGCAACATCTTGGTCAGATATCGTCGATTTACATCCATTGAAGCAGATTGAGGTCGATTGTATCTTTGTGTTGATTGAAAATTTTCAAAGTTCATCTTCCTAATTTGAAGTCGAATCTCATCAATTGTTATATATTTGAGTGAGTTTGCAACATCTTGGTCAGATATCGTCGATTTACATCCATTGAAGCAGATTGAGGTCGATTGTCACTTTGTGTTGATTGAAAATTTTCAAAGTCTATCTTCCTAATTTGAAGTCGAATCTCATCAATTCTGATATACTTGAGTGAGTTTACAACATCTTGGTCAGATATGGTCGATTTACATCCATTGAAGCAGATTGAGGTCGATTGTAACTTTGTGTTGATTGAAAATTTTCAAAGTCTATCTTCCTAATTTGAAGTCGAATCTCATCAATTCTTATATATTTGAGTGAGTTTGCAACATCTTGGTCAGATGTCGTCGATTTACATCCATTGAAGCCCATTGAGGTTGATTATCACTTTGTGTTGATTGAAAATTTTCAAAGTCTATCTTCCTTATTTGGAGTCGAATCTCATCAATTCTTATATATTTGAGTGAGTTTGCAACATCTTGGTCAGATATCGTCGATTTACATCCATTGAAGCCCATTGAGGTTGATTATCACTTTGTGTTGATTGAAAATTTTCAAAGTCTATCTTCCTAATTTGAAGTCGAATCTCATCAATTCTTATATACTTGAGTGAGTTTGCAACATCTTGGTCAGATATCGTCGATTTACATCCATTGAAGCCCATTGAGGTCGATTGTCACTTTGTGTTGATTGAAAATTTTAAAAAGTCTATCTTCCTTATTTGGAGTCGAATCTCATCAATTCTTATATATTTGAGTGAGTTTCCAACATCTTGGTCAGATATCGTCGATGTACATCCATTGAAGCCCATTGAGGTCGATTGTAACTTTGTGTTGATTGAAAATTTTCAAAGTCTATCTTCCTAATTTGGAGTCGAATCTCATCAATTCTTATATATTTGAGTGAGTTTGCAACATCTTGGTCAGATATCGTCGAATTACATCCATTGAAGCAGATTGAGGTCGATTGTAACTTTGTGTTGATTGAAAATTTTCAAAGTCTATCTTCCTAATTTGAAGTCGAATCTCATCAATTCTTATATATTTGAGTGAGTTTGCAACATCTTGGTCAGATATCGTCGATTTACATCCATTGAAGCAGATTGAGGTCGATTGTAACTTTGTGTTGATTGAAAATTTTCAAAGTCTATCTTCCTAATTTGAAGTCGAATCTCATCAATTCTTATATATTTGAGTGAGTTTGCAACATCTTGGTCAGATATCGTCGATTTACATCCATTGAAGCCCATTGAGGTTGATTATCACTTTGTGTTGATTGAAAATTTTCAAAGTTCATCTTCCTAATTTGAAATCGAATCTCATCAATTGTTATATATTTGAGTGAGTTTGCAACATCTTGGTCAGATATCGTCGATTTACATCCATTGAAGCAGATTGAGGTCGATTGTCACTTTGTGTTGATTGAAAATTTTCAAAGTCTATCTTCCTAATTTGAAGTCGAATCTCATCAATTCTTATATACTTGAGTGAGTTCACAACATCTTGGTCAGATATCGTCGATTTACATCCATTGAAGCCCATTGAGGTCGATTGTCACTTTGTGTTGATTGAAAATTTTCAAAGTCTATCTTCCTTATTTGGAGTCGAATCTCATCAATTCTTATATATTTGAGTGAGTTTCCAACATCTTGGTCAGATATCGTCGATGTACATCCATTGAAGCAGATTGAGGTCGATTGTAACTTTGTGTTGATTGAAAATTTTCAAAGTCTATCTTCCTAATTTGAAGTCGAATCTCATCAATTCTTATATATTTGAGTGAATTTGCAACATCTTGGTCAGATATCGTCGATTTACATCCATTGAAGCAGATTGAGGTCGATTGTAACATTGTGTTGATTGAAAATTTTCAAAGTCTATCTTCCTAATTTGAAGTCGAATCTCATCAATTCTTATATATTTGAGTGAGTTTGCAACATCTTGGTCAGATATCGTCGATTTACATCCATTGAAGCCCATTGAGGTTGATTATCACTTTGTGTTGATTGAACATTTTCAAAGTCTATCTTCCTAATTTGGAGTTGAATCTCATCAATTGTTATATATTTGAGTGAGTTTGCAACATCTTGGTCAGATATCGTCGATTTACATCCATTGAAGCCCATTGAGGTCGATTGTAACTTTGTGTTGATTGAAAATTTTCAAAGTCTATCTTCCTAATTTGAAGTCGAATCTCATCACTTCTTATATATTTGAGTGAGTTCGCAACATCTTGGTCAGATATCGTCGATTTACATCCATTGAAGCAGATTGAGGTCGATTGTAACTTCGTGTTGATTGAAAATTTTCAAAGTCTATCTTCCTAATTTGGAGTTGAATCTCATCAATTGTTATATATTTGAGTGAGTTTGCAACATCTTGGTCAGATATCGTCGATTTACATCCATTGAAGCCCATTGAGGTTGATTATCACTTTGTGTTGATTGAAAATTTTCAAAGTCTATCTTCCTAATTTGAAGTCGAATCTCATCAATTGTTATATATTTGAGTGAGTTTGCAACATCTTGGTCAGATATCGTCGAATTACATCCATTGAAGCAGATTGAGGTCGATTGTAACTTTGTGTTGATTGAAAATTTTCAAAGTCTATCTTCCTAATTTGAAGTCGAATCTCATCAATTCTTATATATTTGAGTGAGTTTGCAACATCTTGGTCAGATATCGTCGAATTACATCCATTGAAGCAGAATGAGGTCGATTGTAACTTTGTGTTGATTGAAAATTTTCAAAGTCTATCTTCCTAATTTGGAGTTGAATCTCATCAATTGTTATATATTTGAGTGAGTTTGCAACATCTTGGTCAGATATCGTCGATTTACATCCATTGAAGCAGATTGAGGTCGATTGTAACTTTGTGTTGATTGAAAATTTTCAAAGTCTATCTTCCTAATTTGGAGTTGAATCTCATCAATTGTTATATATTTGAGTGAAATTGCAACATCTTGGTCAGATATCGTCGATTTACATCCATTGAAGCCCATTGAGGTTGATTATCACTTTGTGTTGATTGAAAATTTTCAAAGTCTATCTTCCTAATTTGAAGTCGAATCTCATCAATTGTTATATATTTCAGTGAGTTTGCAACATCTTGGTCAGATATCGTCGATTTACATCCATTGAAGCAGATTGAGGTCGATTGTAACTTTGTGTTGATTGAAAATTTTCAAAGTCTGTCTTCCTAATTTGGAGTCGAATCTCATCAATTGTTATATATTTGAGTGAGTTTGCAACATCTTGGTCAGATATCGTCGAATTACATCCATTGAAGCAGATTGAGGTCGATTGTAACTTTGTGTTGATTGAAAATTTTCAGAGTCTATCTTCCTAATTTGAAGTCGAATCTCATCAATTCTTATATATTTGAGTGAGTTTGCAACATCTTGGTCAGATATCGTCGATTTACATCCATTGAAGCAGATTGAGGTCGATTGTAACTTTGTGTTGATTGAAAATTTTCAAAGTCTATCTTCCTAATTTGAAGTCGAATCTCATCAATTCTTATATAATTGAGTGAGTTTGCAACATCTTGGTCAGATATCGTCGATTTACATCCATTGAAGCCCATTGAGGTTGACTATCACTTTGTGTTGATTGAAAATTTCCAAGTCTATCTTCCTAATTTGAAGTCGAATCTCATCAATTGTTATATATTTGAGTGAGTTTGCAACATCTTGGTCAGATATCGTCGATTTACTTCCATTGAAGCAGATTGGGGTCGATTGTAACTTTGTGCTGATTGAAAGATTTCAAAGTCTATCATCCTATTTTGAAGTCGAATCTCATCAATTCTTATATATTTGAGTGAGTTTGCAACATCTTGGTCAGATATCGTCGATTTACATCCATTGAAGCCCATTGAGGTTGATTATCACTTTGTGTTGATTGAAAATTTTCAAAGTCTATCTTCCTAATTTGAAGTCGAATCTCATCAATTGTTATATATTTCAGTGAGTTCGCAACATCTTGGTCAGATATCGTCGATTTACATCCATTGAAGCCCATTGAGGTCGATTGTAACTTTGTGTTGATTGAAAATTTTCAAAGTCTGTCTTCCTAATTTGGAGTCGAATCTCATCAATTCTTATATATTTGAGTGAGTTTGCAACATCTTGGTCAGATATCGTCGAATTACATCCATTGAAGCAGATTGAGGTCGATTGTAACTTTGTGTTGATTGAAAATTTTCAAAGTCTATCTTCCTAATTTGAAGTCGAATCTCATCAATTCTTATATATTTGAGTGAGTTTGCAACATCTTGGTCAGATATCGTCGATTTACATCCATTGAAGCAGATTGAGGTCGATTGTAACTTTGTGTTGATTGAAAATTTTCAAAGTCTATCTTCCTAATTTGAAGTCGAATCTCATCAATTCTTATATAATTGAGTGAGTTTGCAACATCTTGGTCAGATATCGTCGATTTACATCCATTGAAGCCCATTGAGGTTGATTATCACTTTGTGTTGATTGAAAATTTCCAAGTCTATCTTCCTAATTTGAAGTCGAATCTCATCAATTGTTATATATTTGAGTGAGTTTGCAACATCTTGGTCAGATATCGTCGATTTACATCCATTGAAGCCCATTGAGGTTGATTATAACTTTGTGTTGATTGAAAATTTTCAAAGTCTATCTTCCTAATTTGAAGTCGAATCTCATCAATTCTTATATATTTGAGTGAGTTTGCAACATCTTGGTCAGATATCGTCGATTTACTTCCATTGAAGCAGATTGGGGTCGATTGTAACTTTGTTCTGATTGAAAGATTTCAAAGTCTATCTTCCTATTTTGAAGTCGAATCTCATCAATTCTTATATATTTGAGTGAGTTTGCAACATCTTGGTCAGATATCGTCGATTTACATCCATTGAAGCCCATTGAGGTTGATTATCACTTTGTGTTGATTGAAAATTTTCAAAGTCTATCTTCCTAATTTGAAGTCGAATCTCATCAATTCTTATATATTTGAGTGAGTTTGCAACATCTTGGTCAGATATCGTCGATTTACATCCATTGAAGCCCATTGAGGTTGATTATCACTTTGTGTTGATTGAAAATTTTCAAAGTCTATCTTCCTAATTTGAAGTCGAATCTCATCAATTGTTATATATTTGAGTGAGTTTGCATTATCTTGGTCAGATATCGTCGATTTACATCCATTGAAGCAGATTGATGTCGATTGTCACTTTGTGTTGATTGGAAATTTTCAAAGTCTATCTTCCTAATTTGAAGTCGAATCTCATCAATTCTTATATATTTGAGTGAGTTTGAAACATCTTGGTCAGATATCGTCGATTTACATCCATTGAAGCAGATTGAGGTCGATTGTAACTTTGTGTTGATTGAAAATTTTCAAAGTCTATCTTCCTAATTTGGAGTTGAATCTCATCAATTGTTATATATTTGAGTGAGTTTGCAACATCTTGGTCAGATATCGTCGATTTACATCCATTGAAGCCCATTGAGGTTGATTATCACTTTGTGTTGATTGAAAATTTTCAAAGTCTATCTTCCTAATTTGAAGGCGAATCTCATCAATTGTTATATATTTCAGTGAGTTTGCAACATCTTGGTCAGATATCGTCGATTTACATCCATTGAAGCAGATTGAGGTCGATTGTAACTTTGTGTTGATTGAAAATTTTCAAAGTCTATCTTCCTAATTTGGAGTTGAATCTCATCAATTGTTATATATTTGAGTGAGTTTGCAACATCTTGGTCAGATATCGTCGATTTACATCCATTGAAGCCCATTGAGGTTGATTATCACTTTGTGTTGATTGAAAATTTTCAAAGTCTATCTTCCTAATTTGAAGTCGAATCTCATCAATTGTTATATATTTCAGTGAGTTTGCAACATCTTGGTCAGATATCGTCGATTTACATCCATTGAAGCCCATTGAGGTCGATTGTAACTTTGTGTTGATTGAAAATTTTCAAAGTCTGTCTTCCTAATTTGGAGTCGAATCTCATCAATTCTTATATATTTGAGTGAGTTTGCAACATCTTGGTCAGATATCGTCGAATTACATCCATTGAAGCAGATTGAGGTCGATTGTAACTTTGTGCTGATTGAAAATTTTCAAAGTCTATCTTCCTAATTTGAAGTCGAATCTCATCAATTCTTATATATTTGAGTGAGTTTGCAACATCTTGGTCAGATATCGTCGATTTACATCCATTGAAGCAGATTGAGGTCGATTGTAACTTTGTGTTGATTGAAAATTTTCAAAGTCTATCTTCCTAATTTGAAGTCGAATCTCATCAATTCTTATATAATTGAGTGAGTTTGCAACATCTTGGTCAGATATCGTCGATTTACATCCATTGAAGCCCATTGAGGTTGATTATCACTTTGTGTTGATTGAAAATTTCCAAGTCTATCTTCCTAATTTGAAGTCGAATCTCATCAATTCTTATATATTTGAGTGAGTTTGCAACATCTTGGTCAGATATCGTCGATTTACATCCATTGAAGCAGATTGAGGTCGATTGTAACTTTGTGTTGATTGAAAATTTTCAAAGTCTATCTTCCTAATTTGAAGTCGAATCTCATCAATTCTTATATAATTGAGTGAGTTTGCAACATCTTGGTCAGATATCGTCGATTTACATCCATTGAAGCCCATTGAGGTCGATTGTAACTTTGTGTTGATTGAAAATTTTCAAAGTCTGTCTTCCTAATTTGGAGTCGAATCTCATCAATTCTTATATATTTGAGTGAGTTTGCAACATCTTGGTCAGATATCGTCGAATTACATCCATTGAAGCAGATTGAGGTCGATTGTAACTTTGTGTTGATTGAAAATTTTCAAAGTCTATCTTCCTAATTTGAAGTCGAATCTCATCAATTCTTATATATTTGAGTGAGTTTGCAACATCTTGGTCAGATATCGTCGATTTACATCCATTGAAGCAGATTGAGGTCGATTGTAACTTTGTGTTGATTGAAAATTTTCAAAGTCTATCTTCCTAATTTGAAGTCGAATCTCATCAATTCTTATATAATTGAGTGAGTTTGCAACATCTTGGTCAGATATCGTCGATTTACATCCATTGAAGCCCATTGAGGTTGATTATCACTTTGTGTTGATTGAAAATTTCCAAGTCTATCTTCCTAATTTGAAGTCGAATCTCATCAATTGTTATATATTTGAGTGAGTTTGCAACATCTTGGTCAGATATCGTCGATTTACATCCATTGAAGCCCATTGAGGTTGATTATAACTTTGTGTTGATTGAAAATTTTCAAAGTCTATCTTCCTAATTTGAAGTCGAATCTCATCAATTCTTATATATTTGAGTGAGTTTGCAACATCTTGGTCAGATATCGTCGATTTACATCCATTGAAGCAGATTGGGGTCGATTGTAACTTTGTTCTGATTGAAAGATTTCAAAGTCTATCTTCCTATTTTGAAGTCGAATCTCATCAATTCTTATATATTCGAGTGAGTTTGCAACATCTTGGTCAGATATCGTCGATTTACATCCATTGAAGCCCATTGAGGTTGATTATCACTTTGTGTTGATTGAAAATTTTCAAAGTCTATCTTCCTAATTTGAAGTCGAATCTCATCAATTCTTATATATTTGAGTGAGTTTGCAACATCTTGGTCAGATATCGTCGATTTACATCCATTGAAGCCCATTGAGGTTGATTATCACTTTGTGTTGATTGAAAATTTCCAAAGTCTATCTTCCTAATTTGAAGTCGAATCTCATCAATTGTTATATATTTGAGTGAGTTTGCATTATCTTGGTCAGATATCGTCGATTTACATCCATTGAAGCAGATTGATGTCGATTGTCACTTTGTGTTGATTGGAAATTTTCAAAGTCTATCTTCCTAATTTGAAGTCGAATCTCATCAATTCTTATATATTTGAGTGAGTTTGGAACATCTTGGCAGATATCGTCGATTTACATCCATTGAAGCCCATTGAGGTCGATTGTCACTTTATGTTGATTGAAAATTTTTAAAGTCTATCTTCCTAATTTGGAGTCGAATCTCATCAATTCTTATATATTTGAGTGAGTTTGCAACATCTTGGTCAGATATCGTCGATTTACATCCATTGATGCAGATTGAGGTCGATTGTAACTTTGTGTTGATTGAAAATTTTCAAAGTCTATCTTCCTAATTTGAAGTCGAATCTCATCACTTCTTATATATTTGAGTGAGTTTGCAACATCTTGGTCAGATATCGTCGATTTACATCCATTGAAGCAGATTGAGGTCGATTGAAACTTTGAGTGGATTGAAAATTTCCAAGTCTATCTTCCTAATTTGAAGTCGAATCTCATCAATTGTTATATATTTGAGTGAGTTTGCAACATCTTGGTCAGATATCGTCGATTTACATCCATTGAAGCCCATTGAGGTTGATTATAACTTTGTGTTGATTGAAAATTTTCAAAGTCTATCTTCCTAATTTGAAGTCGAATCTCATCAATTCTTATATATTTGAGTGAGTTTGCAACATCTTGGTCAGATATCGTCGATTTACTTCCATTGAAGCAGATTGGGGTCGATTGTAACTTTGTGCTGATTGAAAGATTTCAAAGTCTATCTTCCTATTTTGAAGTCGAATCTCATCAATTCTTATATATTTGAGTGAGTTTGCAACATCTTGGTCAGATATCGTCGATTTACATCCATTGAAGCCCATTGAGGTTGATTATCACTTTGTGTTGATTGAAAATTTTCAAAGTCTATCTTCCTAATTTGAAGTCGAATCTCATCAATTGTTATATATTAAAGTGAGTTTGCAACATCTTGGTCAGATATCGTCGATTTACATCCATTGAAGCAGATTGAGGTCGATTGTCACTTTGTGTTGATTGAAAATTTTCAAAGTCTATCTTCCTAATTTGGAGTCGAATCTCATCAATTCTTATATATTTGAGTGAGTTTGCAACATCTTGGTCAGATATTGTCGATTTACATCCATTGAAGCAGATTGAGGTCGATTGTATCTTTGTGTTGATTGAAAATTTTCAAAGTCTATCTTCCTAATTTGAAGTCGAATCTTAACACTTCTTATATATTTGAGTGAGTTTGCAACATCTTGGTCAGATATCGTCGATTTACATCCATTGAAGCAGATTGAGGTCGATTGTAACTTTGTGTTGATTGAAAATTTTCAAAGTCTATCTTCCTAATTTGAAGTCGAATCTCATCAATTCTTATATATTTGAGTGAGTTTGCAACATCTTGGTCAGATATCGTCGATTTACATCCATTGAAGCAGATTGAGGTCGATTGTATCTTTGTGTTGATTGAAAATTTTCAAAGTCTATCTTCCTAATTTGAAGTCGAATCTTATCACTTCTTATATATTTGAGTGAGTTTGCATTATCTTGGTCAGATATCGTCGATTTACATCCATTGAAGCAGATTGATGTCGATTGTCACTTTGTGTTGATTGGAAATTTTCAAAGTCTATCTTCCTAATTTGAAGTCGAATCTCATCAATTCTTATATTTTTGAGTGAGTTCGCAACATCTTGGTCAGATATCGTCGATTTACATCCATTGAAGCCCATTGAGGTCGATTGTAACTTTGTGTTGATTGAAAATTTTCAAAGTCTATCTTCCTAATTTGGAGTCGAATCTCATCAATTCTTATATATTTGAGTGAGTTTGCAACATCTTGGTCAGATATCGTCGAATTACATCCATTGAAGCAGATTGAGGTCGATTGTAACTTTGTGTTGATTGAAAATTTTCAAAGTCTATCTTCCTAATTTGAAGTCGAATCTCATCACTTCTTATATATTTGAGTGAGTTCGCAACATCTTGGTCAGATATCGTCGATTTACATCCATTGAAGCAGATTGAGGTTGATTATCACTTTGTGTTGATTGAAAATTTTCAAAGTCTATCTTCCTAATTTGAAGTCGAATCTCATCAATTGTTATATATTTGAGTGAGTTTGCAACATCTTGGTCAGATATCGTCGATTTACATCCATTGAAGCCCATTGAGGTCGATTGTAACTTTGTGTTGATTGAAAATTTTCAAAGTCTATCTTCCTAATTTGGAGTCGAATCTCATCAATTCTTATATATTTGAGTGAGTTTGCAACATCTTGGTCAGATATCGTCGAATTACATCCATTGAAGCAGATTGAGGTCGATTGTAACTTTGTGTTGATTGAAAATTTTCAAAGTCTATCTTCCTAATTTGAAGTCGAATCTCATCACTTCTTATATATTTGAGTGAGTTTGCAACATCTTGGTCAGATATCGTCGATTTACATCCATTGAAGCAGATTGAGGTCGATTGTAACTTTGTGTTGATTGAAAATGTTCAAAGTCTATCTTCCTAATTTGGAGTTGAATCTCATCAATTGTTATATATTTGAGTGAGTTTGCAACATCTTGGTCAGATATCGTCGATTTACATCCATTGAAGCCCATTGAGGTTGATTATCACTTTGTGTTGATTGAAAATTTTCAAAGTCTATCTTCCTAATTTGAAGTCGAATCTCATCAATTGTTATATATTTGAGTGAGTTTGCAACATCTTGGTCAGATATCGTCGATTTACATCCATTGAAGCCCATTGAGGTCGATTGTAACTTTGTGTTGATTGAAAATTTTCAAAGTCTGTCTTCCTAATTTGGAGTCGAATCTCATCAATTCTCATATATTTGAGTGAGTTTGCAACATCTTGGTCAGATATCGTCGAACTACATCCATTGAAGCAGATTGAGGTCGATTGTAACTTTGTGTTGATTGAAAATTTTCAAAGTCTATCTTCCTAATTTGGAGTTGAATCTCATCAATTGTTATATATTTGAGTGAGTTTGCAACATCTTGGTCAGATATCGTCGATTTACATCCATTGAAGACCATTGAGGTTGATTATCACTTTGTGTTGATTGAAAATTTTCAAAGTCTATCTTCCTAATTTGAAGTCGAATCTCATCAATTGTTATATATTTGAGTGAGTTTGCAACATCTTGGTCAGATATCGTCGATTTACATCCATTGAAGCCCATTGAGGTCGATTGTAACTTTGTGTTGATTGAAAATTTTCAAAGTCTATCTTCCTAATTTGGAGTCGAATCTCATCAATTCTTATATATTTGAGTGAGTTTGCAACATCTTGGTCAGATATCGTCGAATTACATCCATTGAAGCAGATTGAGGTCGATTGTAACTTTGTGTTGATTGAAAATTTTCAAAGTCTATCTTCCTAATTTGAAGTCGAATCTCATCACTTCTTATATATTTGAGTGAGTTTGCAACATCTTGGTCAGATATCGTCGATTTACATCCATTGAAGCAGATTGAGGTCGATTGTAACTTTGTGTTGATTGAAAATGTTCAAAGTCTATCTTCCTAATTTGGAGTTGAATCTCATCAATTGTTATATATTTGAGTGAGTTTGCAACATCTTGGTCAGATATCGTCGATTTACATCCATTGAAGCCCATTGAGGTTGATTATCACTTTGTGTTGATTGAAAATTTTCAAAGTCTATCTTCCTAATTTGAAGTCGAATCTCATCAATTGTTATATATTTGAGTGAGTTTGCAACATCTTGGTCAGATATCGTCGATTTACATCCATTGAAGCCCATTGAGGTCGATTGTAACTTTGTGTTGATTGAAAATTTTCAAAGTCTGTCTTCCTAATTTGGAGTCGAATCTCATCAATTCTCATATATTTGAGTGAGTTTGCAACATCTTGGTCAGATATCGTCGAACTACATCCATTGAAGCAGATTGAGGTCGATTGTAACTTTGTGTTGATTGAAAATTTTCAAAGTCTATCTTCCTAATTTGGAGTTGAATCTCATCAATTGTTATATATTTGAGTGAGTTTGCAACATCTTGGTCAGATATCGTCGATTTACATCCATTGAAGACCATTGAGGTTGATTATCACTTTGTGTTGATTGAAAATTTTCAAAGTCTATCTTCCTAATTTGAAGTCGAATCTCATCAATTGTTATATATTTGAGTGAGTTTGCAACATCTTGGTCAGATATCGTCGATTTACATCCATTGAAGCCCATTGATGTCGATTGTAACTTTGTGTTGATTGAAAATTTTCAAAGTCTATCTTCCTAATTTGGAGTCGAATCTCATCAATTCTTATATATTTGAGTGAGTTTGCAACATCTTGGTCAGATATCGTCGAATTACATCCATTGAAGCAGATTGAGGTCGATTGTAACTTTGTGTTGATTGAAAATTTTCAAAGTCTATCTTCCTAATTTGAAGTCGAATCTCATCAATTCTTATATATTTGAGTGAGTTTGCAACATCTTGGTCAGATATCGTCGATTTACATCCATTGAAGCAGATTGAGGTCGATTGTAACTTTGTGTTGATTGAAAATTTTCAAAGTCTATCTTCCTAATTTGAAGTCGAATCTCATCAATTCTCATATATTTGAGTGAGTTTGCAACATCTTGGTCAGATATCGTCGATTTACATCCATTGAAGCAGATTGAGGTTGATTATCACTTTGTGTTGATTGAAAATTTTCAAAGTCTATCTTCCTAATTTGAAGTCGAATCTCATCAATTGTTATATATTTGAGTGAGTTTGCAACATCTTGGTCAGATATCGTCGATTTACATCCATTGAAGCCCATTGAGGTCGATTGTAACTTTGTGTTGATTGAAAATTTTCAAAGTCTATCTTCCTAATTTGGAGTCGAATCTCATCAATTCTTATATATTTGAGTGAGTTTGCAACATCTTGGTCAGATATCGTCGAATTACATCCATTGAAGCAGATTGAGGTCGATTGTAACTTTGTGTTGATTGAAAATTTTCAAAGTCTATCTTCCTAATTTGAAGTCGAATCTCATCACTTCTTATATATTTGAGTGAGTTTGCAACATCTTGGTCAGATATCGTCGATTTACATCCATTGAAGCAGATTGAGGTCGATTGTAACTTTGTGTTGATTGAAAATGTTCAAAGTCTATCTTCCTAATTTGGAGTTGAATCTCATCAATTGTTATATATTTGAGTGAGTTTGCAACATCTTGGTCAGATATCGTCGATTTACATCCATTGAAGCCCATTGAGGTCGATTGTAACTTTGTGTTGATTGAAAATTTTCAAAGTCTGTCTTCCTAATTTGGAGTCGAATCTCAACAATTCTTATATATTTGAGTGAGTTTGCAACATTTTGGTCAGATATCGTCGAATTACATCCATTGAAGCAGATTGAGGTCGATTGTAACTTTGTGTTGATTGAAAATTTTCAAAGTCTATCTTCCTAATTTGAAGTCGAATCTCATCAATTCTTATATATTTGAGTGAGTTTGCAACATCTTGGTCAGATATCGTCGATTTACATCCATTGAAGCAGATTGAGGTCGATTGTAACTTTGTGTTGATTGAAAATTTTCAAAGTCTATCTTCCTAATTTGAAGTCGAATATCATCAATTCTTATATATTTGAGTGAGTTTGCAACATCTTGGTCAGATATCGTCGATTTACATCCATTGAAGCCCATTGAGGTTGATTATCACTTTGTGTTGATTGAAAATTTTCAAAGTCTATCTTCCTAATTTGAAGTCGAATCTCATCAATTCTTATATATTTGAGTGAGTTTGCAACATCTTGGTCAGATATCGTCGAATTACATCCATTGAAGCAGATTGAGGTCGATTGTAACTTTGTGTTGATTGAAAATTTTCAGAGTCTATCTTCCTAATTTGAAGTCGAATCTCATCAATTCTTATATATTTGAGTGAGTTTGCAACATCTTGGTCAGATATCGTCGATTTACATCCATTGAAGCCAATTGAGGTTGATTATCACTTTGTGTTGATTGAAAATTTTCAAAGTATATCTTCCTAATTTGAAGTCGAATCTCATCAATTGTTATATATTTGAGTGAGTTTGCAACATCTTGGTCAGATATCGTCGATTTACATCCATTGAAGCAGATTGAGGTCGATTGTCACTTTGTGTTGATTGGAAATTTTCAAAGTCTATCTTCCTAATTTGAAGTCGAATCTCATCAATTCTTATATATTTGAGTGAGTTTGGAACATCTTGGTCAGATATCGTCGATTTACATCCATTGAAGCCCATTGAGGTCGATTGTCACTTTGTGTTGATTGAAAATTTTCAAAGTCTATCTTCCTAATTTGAAGTCGAATCTCATCAATTCTTATATATTTGAGTGAGTTTGCAACATCTTGGTCAGATATCGTCGATTTACATCCATTGAAGCAGATTGAGGTCGATTGTAACTTTGTGTTGATTGAAAATTTTCAAAGTCTATCTTCCTAATTTGAAGTCGAATCTCATCAATTCTTATATATTTGAGTGAGTTTGCAACATCTTGGTCAGATATCGTCGATTTACATCCATTGAAGCAGATTGAGGTCGATTGTAACTTTGTGTTGATTGAAAATTTTCAAAGTCTATCTTCCTAATTTGGAGTCGAATCCCATCAATTCTTATATATTTGAGTGAGTTTGCAACATCTTGGTCAGATATCGTCGATTTACAGCCATTGAAGCAGAATGAGGTCGATTGTAACTTTGTGTTGATTGAAAATTTTCAAAGTCTATCTTCCTAATTTGAAGTCGAATCTCATCAATTCTTAGATAATTGAGTGAGTTTGCAACATCTTGGTCAGATATCGTCGATTTACATCCATTGAAGCCCATTGAGGTCGATTGTAACTTTGTGTTGATTGAAAATTTCCAAGTCTATCTTCCTAATTTGAAGTCGAATCTCATCAATTGTTATATATTTGAGTGAGTTTGTAACATCTTGGTCAGATATCGTCGATTTACATCCATTGAAGCCCATTGAGGTTGATTATCACTTTGTGATGATTGAAAATTTCCAAGTCTATCTTCCTAATTTGAAGTCGAATCTCATCAATTGTTATATATTTGAGTGAGTTTGCAACATCTTGGTCAGATATCGTCGATTTACATCTATTGAAGCCCATTGAGGTTGATTATCACTTTGTGTTGATTGAAAATTTTCAAAGTCTATCTTCCTAATTTGAAGTCGAATCTCATCAATTCTTATATATTTGAGTGAGTTTGCAACATCTTGGTCAGATATCGTCGATTTACTTCCATTGAAGCAGATTGAGGTCGATTGTAACTTTGTGTTGATTGGAAGATTTCAAAGTCTATCTTCCTAATTTGAAGTCGAATCTCATCAATTCTTATATATTTGAGTGAGTTTGCAACATCTTGGTCAGATATCGTCGAATTACATCCATTGAAGCAGATTGAGGTCGATTGTAACTTTGTGTTGATTGAAAATTTTCAAAGTCTATCTTCCTAATTTGAAGTCGAATCTCATCACTTCTTATATATTTGAGTGAGTTTGCAACATCTTGGTCAGATATCGTCGATTTACATCCATTGAAGCAGATTGAGGTCGATTGTAACTTTGTGTTGATTGAAAATGTTCAAAGTCTATCTTCCTAATTTGGAGTTGAATCTCATCAATTGTTATATATTTGAGTGAGTTTGCAACATCTTGGTCAGATATCGTCGATTTACATCCATTGAAGCCCATTGAGGTCGATTGTAACTTTGTGTTGATTGAAAATTTTCAAAGTCTGTCTTCCTAATTTGGAGTCGAATCTCAACAATTCTTATATATTTGAGTGAGTTTGCAACATCTTGGTCAGATATCGTCGAATTACATCCATTGAAGCAGATTGAGGTCGATTGTAACTTTGTGTTGATTGAAAATTTTCAAAGTCTATCTTCCTAATTTGAAGTCGAATCTCATCAATTCTTATATATTTGAGTGAGTTTGCAACATCTTGGTCAGATATCGTCGATTTACATCCATTGAAGCAGATTGAGGTCGATTGTAACTTTGTGTTGATTGAAAATTTTCAAAGTCTATCTTCCTAATTTGAAGTCGAATATCATCAATTCTTATATATTTGAGTGAGTTTGCAACATCTTGGTCAGATATCGTCGATTTACATCCATTGAAGCCCATTGAGGTTGATTATCACTTTGTGTTGATTGAAAATTTTCAAAGTCTATCTTCCTAATTTGAAGTCGAATCTCATCAATTCTTATATATTTGAGTGAGTTTGCAACATCTTGGTCAGATATCGTCGAATTACATCCATTGAAGCAGATTGAGGTCGATTGTAACTTTGTGTTGATTGAAAATTTTCAGAGTCTATCTTCCTAATTTGAAGTCGAATCTCATCAATTCTTATATATTTGAGTGAGTTTGCAACATCTTGGTCAGATATCGTCGATTTACATCCATTGAAGCCAATTGAGGTTGATTATCACTTTGTGTTGATTGAAAATTTTCAAAGTATATCTTCCTAATTTGAAGTCGAATCTCATCAATTGTTATATATTTGAGTGAGTTTGCAACATCTTGGTCAGATATCGTCGATTTACATCCATTGAAGCAGATTGAGGTCGATTGTCACTTTGTGTTGATTGGAAATTTTCAAAGTCTATCTTCCTAATTTGAAGTCGAATCTCATCAATTCTTATATATTTGAGTGAGTTTGGAACATCTTGGTCAGATATCGTCGATTTACATCCATTGAAGCCCATTGAGGTCGATTGTCACTTTGTGTTGATTGAAAATTTTCAAAGTCTATCTTCCTAATTTGAAGTCGAATCTCATCAATTCTTATATATTTGAGTGAGTTTGCAACATCTTGGTCAGATATCGTCGATTTACATCCATTGAAGCAGATTGAGGTCGATTGTAACTTTGTGTTGATTGAAAATTTTCAAAGTCTATCTTCCTAATTTGAAGTCGAATCTCATCAATTCTTATATATTTGAGTGAGTTTGCAACATCTTGGTCAGATATCGTCGATTTACATCCATTGAAGCAGATTGAGGTCGATTGTAACTTTGTGTTGATTGAAAATTTTCAAAGTCTATCTTCCTAATTTGGAGTCGAATCCCATCAATTCTTATATATTTGAGTGAGTTTGCAACATCTTGGTCAGATATCGTCGATTTACAGCCATTGAAGCAGAATGAGGTCGATTGTAACTTTGTGTTGATTGAAAATTTTCAAAGTCTATCTTCCTAATTTGAAGTCGAATCTCATCAATTCTTAGATAATTGAGTGAGTTTGCAACATCTTGGTCAGATATCGTCGATTTACATCCATTGAAGCCCATTGAGGTCGATTGTAACTTTGTGTTGATTGAAAATTTCCAAGTCTATCTTCCTAATTTGAAGTCGAATCTCATCAATTGTTATATATTTGAGTGAGTTTGTAACATCTTGGTCAGATATCGTCGATTTACATCCATTGAAGCCCATTGAGGTTGATTATCACTTTGTGATGATTGAAAATTTCCAAGTCTATCTTCCTAATTTGAAGTCGAATCTCATCAATTGTTATATATTTGAGTGAGTTTGCAACATCTTGGTCAGATATCGTCGATTTACATCTATTGAAGCCCATTGAGGTTGATTATCACTTTGTGTTGATTGAAAATTTTCAAAGTCTATCTTCCTAATTTGAAGTCGAATCTCATCAATTCTTATATATTTGAGTGAGTTTGCAACATCTTGGTCAGATATCGTCGATTTACTTCCATTGAAGCAGATTGAGGTCGATTGTAACTTTGTGTTGATTGGAAGATTTCAAAGTCTATCTTCCTAATTTGAAGTCGAATCTCATCAATTCTTATATATTTGAGTGAGTTTGCAACATCTTGGTCAGATATCGTCGATTTACATCCATTGAAGCCCATTGAGGTTGATTATCACTTTGTGTTGATTGAAAATTTTCAAAGTATATCTTCCTAATTTGAAGTCGAATCTCATCAATTGTTATATATTTGAGTGAGTTTGCAACATCTTGGTCAGATATCGTCGATATACATCCATTGAAGCAGATTGAGGTCGATTGTATCTTTGTGTTGATTGAAAATTTTCAAAGTCTATCTTCCTAATTTGAAGTCGAATCTTATCACTTCTTATATATTTGAGTGAGTTTGCAACATCTTGGTCGGATATCGTCGATTTACATCCATTGAAGCAGATTGAGGTCGATTGTAACTTTGTGTTGATTGAAAATTTTCAAAGTCTATCTTCCTAATTTGAAGTCGAATCTCATCAATTCTTATATATTTGAGTGACTTTGCAACATCTTGGTCAGATATCGTCGATTTACATCCATTGAAGCCCATTGAGGTTGATTATCACTTTGTGTTGATTGAAAATTTTCAAAGTCTATCTTCCTAATTTGGAGTCGAATCTCATCAATTGTTATATATTTGAGTGAGTTTGCATTATCTTGGTCAGATATCGTCGATTTACATCCATTGAAGCAGATTGAGGTCGATTGTCACTTTGTGTTGATTGGAAATTTTCAAAGTCTATCTTCCTAATTTGAAGTCGAATCTCATCACTTCTTATATATTTGAGTGAGTTTGCAACATCTTGGTCAGATATCGTCGATTTACATCCATTGAAGCAGATTGAGGTCGATTGTAACTTTGTGTGGATTGAAAATTTTCAAAGTCTATCTTCCTAATTTGAAGTCGAATCTCATCACTTCTTATATATTTGAGTGAGTTCGCAACATCTTGGTCAGATATCGTCGATTTACATCCATTGAAGCAGATTGAGGTCGATTGTAACTTTGTGTTGATTGAAAATTTTCAAAGTCTATCTTCCTAATTTGGAGTTGAATCTCATCAATTGTTATATATTTGAGTGAGTTTGCAACATCTTGGTCAGATATCGTCGATTTACATCCATTGAAGCCCATTAAGGTTGATTATCACTTTGTGTTGATTGAAAATTTTCAAAGTCTATCTTCCTAATTTGAAGTCGAATCTCATCAATTGTTATATATTTGAGTGAGTTTGCAACATCTTGGTCAGATATCGTCGATTTACATCCATTGAAGCCCATTGAGGTCGATTGTAACTTTGTGTTGATTGAAAATTTTCAAAGTCTATCTTCCTAATTTGGAGTCGAATCTCATCAATTCTTATATATTTGAGTGAGTTTGCAACATCTTGGTCAGATATCGTCGAATTACATCCATTGAAGCAGATTGAGGTCGATTGTAACTTTGTGTTGATTGAAAATTTTCAAAGTCTATCTTCCTAATTTGAAGTCGAATCTCATCAATTTTTATATATTTGAGTGAGTTTCCAACATCTTGGTCAGATATCGTCGATTTACATCCATTGAAGCCCATTGAGGTTGATTATCACTTTGTGTTGATTGAAAATTTTCAAAGTATATCTTCCTAATTTGAAGTCGAATCTCATCAATTGTTATATATTTGAGTGAGTTTGCAACATCTTGGTCAGATATCGTCGATTTACATCCATTGAAGCCCATTGAGGTCGATTGTAACTTTGTGTTGATTGAAAATTATCTAAGTCTATCTTCCTAAGTTGAAGTCGAATCTCATCAATTCTTATATATTTGAGTGAGTTTGCAACATCTTGGTCAGATATCGTCGATTTACATCCATTGAAGCCCATTGAGGTTGATTATCACTTTGTGTTGATTGAAAATTTTCAAAGTATATCTTCCTAATTTGAAGTCGAATCTCATCAATTGTTATATATTTGAGTGAGTTTGCAACATCTTGGTCAGATATCGTCGATTTACATCCATTGAAGCCCATTGAGGTCGATTGTAACTTTGTGTTGATTGAAAATTATCTAAGTCTATCTTCCTAAGTTGAAGTCGAATCTCATCAATTTTTATATATTTGAGTGAGTTTCCAACATCTTGGTCAGATATCGTCGATTTACATCCATTGAAGCCCATTGAGGTTGATTATCACTTTGTGTTGATTGAAAATTATCTAAGTCTATCTTCCTAAGTTGAAGTCGAATCTCATCAATTCTTATATATTTGAGTGAGTTTCCAACATCTTGGTCAGATATCGTCGATTTACATCCATTGAAGCCCATTGAGGTTGATTATCACTTTGTGTTGATTGAAAATTTTCAAAGTATATCTTCCTAATTTGAAGTCGAATCTCATCAATTGTTATATATTTGAGTGAGTTTGCAACATCTTGGTCAGATATCGTCGATTTACATCCATTGAAGCCCATTGAGGTCGATTGTAACTTTGTGTTGATTGAAAATTATCTAAGTCTATCTTCCTAAGTTGAAGTCGAATCTCATCAATTTTTATATATTTGAGTGAGTTTCCAACATCTTGGTCAGATATCGTCGATTTACATCCATTGAAGCCCATTGAGGTTGATTATCACTTTGTGTTGATTGAAAATTTTCAAAGTATATCTTCCTAATTTGAAGTCGAATCTCATCAATTGTTATATATTTGAGTGAGTTTGCAACATCTTGGTCAGATATCGTCGATTTACATCCATTGAAGCCCATTGAGGTCGATTGTCACTTTGTGTTGATTGAAAATTTTCAAAGTCTATCTTCCTAATTTGGAGTCGAATCTCATCAATTCTTATATATTTGAGTGAGTTTGCAACATCTTGGTCAGATATCGTCGATTTACATCCATTGAAGCAGATTGAGGTCGATTGTATCTTTGTGTTGATTGAAAATTTTCAAAGTCTATCTTCCTAATTTGAAGTCGAATCTTATCACTTCTTATATATTTGAGTGAGTTTGCAACATCTTGGTCAGATATCGTCGATTTACATCCAGTGAAGCAGATTGAGGTCGATTGTAACTTTGTGTTGATTGAAAATTTTCAAAGTCTATCTTCCTAATTTGAAGTCGAATCTCATCAATTGTTATATATTTGAGTGAGTTTGCAACATCTTGGTCAGATATCGTCGATTTACATCCATTGAAGCCCATTGAGGTCGATTGTCACTTTGTGTTGATTGAAAATTTTCAAAGTCTATCTTCCTAATTTGAAGTCGAATCTTATCACTTCTTATATATTTGAGTGAGTTTGCAACATCTTGGTCAGATATCGTCGATTTACATCCAGTGAAGCAGATTGAGGTCGATTGTAACTTTGTGTTGATTGAAAATTTTCAAAGTCTATCTTCCTAATTTGAAGTCGAATCTCATCAATTCTTATATATTTGAGTGAGTTTGCAACATCTTGGTCAGATATCGTCGATTTACATCCATTGAAGCCCATTGAGGTTGATTATCACTTTGTGTTGATTGAAAATTTTCAAAGTCTATCTTCCTAATTTGAAGTCGAATCTCATCAATTGTTATATATTTGAGTGAGTTTGCATTATCTTGGTCAGATATCGTCGATTTACATCCATTGAAGCAGATTGAGGTCGATTGTCACTTTGTGTTGATTGGAAATTTTCAAAGTCTATCTTCCTAATTTGAAGTCGAATCTCATCACTTCTTATATATTTGAGTGAGTTTGCAACATCTTGGTCAGATATCGTCGATTTACATCCATTGAAGCAGATTGAGGTCGATTGTAACTTTGTGTTGATTGAAAATTTTCAAAGTCTATCTTCCTAATTTGGAGTTGAATCTCATAAATTGTTATATATTTGAGTGAGTTTGCAACATCTTGGTCAGATATCGTCGATTTACATCCATTGAAGCCCATTGAGGTTGATTATCACTTTGTGTTGATTGAAAATTTTCAAAGTCTATCTTCCTAATTTGAAGTCGAATCTCATCAATTGTTATATATTTGATTGAGTTTGCAACATCTTGGTCAGATATCGTCGATTTACATCCATTGAAGCCCATTGAGGTCGATTGTAACTTTGTGTTGATTGAAAATTTTCAAAGTCTATCTTCCTAATTTGGAGTCGAATCTCATCAATTCTTATATATTTGAGTGAGTTTGCATTATCTTGGTCAGATATCGTCGATTTACATCCATTGAAGCAGATTGAGGTCGATTGTCACTTTGTGTTGATTGGAAATTTTCAAAGTCTATCTTCCTAATTTGAAGTCGAATCTCATCACTTCTTATATATTTGAGTGAGTTCGCAACATCTTGGTCAGATATCGTCGATTTACATCCATTGAAGCAGATTGAGGTCGATTGTAACTTTGTGTTGATTGAAAATTTTCAAAGTCTATCTTCCTAATTTGGAGTTGAATCTCATAAATTGTTATATATTTGAGTGAGTTTGCAACATCTTGGTCAGATATCGTCGATTTACATCCATTGAAGCCCATTGAGGTTGATTATCACTTTGTGTTGATTGAAAATTTTCAAAGTCTATCTTCCTAATTTGAAGTCGAATCTCATCAATTGTTATATATTTGATTGAGTTTGCAACATCTTGGTCAGATATCGTCGATTTACATCCATTGAAGCCCATTGAGGTCGATTGTAACTTTGTGTTGATTGAAAATTTTCAAAGTCTATCTTCCTAATTTGGAGTCGAATCTCATCAATTCTTATATATTTGAGTGAGTTTGCAACATCTTGGTCAGATATCGTCGAATTACATCCATTGAAGCAGATTGAGGTCGATTGTAACTTTGTGTTGATTGAAAATTTTCAAAGTCTATCTTCCTAATTTGAAGTCGAATCTCATCAATTCTTATATATTTGAGTGAGTTTGCAACATCTTGGTCAGATATCGTCGATTTACATCCATTGAAGCAGATTGAGGTCGATTGTAACTTTGTGTTGATTGAAAATTTTCAAAGTCTATCTTCCTAATTTGAAGTCGAATCTTATCACTTCTTATATATTTGAGTGAGTTTGCAACATCTTGGTCAGATATCGTCGATTTACATCCAGTGAAGCAGATTGAGGTTGATTATCACTTTGTGTTGATTGAAAATTTTCAAAGTCTATCTTCCTAATTTGAAGTCGAATCTCATCAATTCTTATATATTTGAGTGAGTTTGCAACATCTTGGTCAGATATCGTCGATTTACATCCATTGAAGCCCATTGAGGTTGATTATCACTTTGTGTTGATTGAAAATTTTCAAAGTCTATCTTCCTAATTTGAAGTCGAATCTCATCAATTGTTATATATTTGAGTGAGTTTGCATTATCTTGGTCAGATATCGTCGATTTACATCCATTGAAGCAGATTGAGGTCGATTGTCACTTTGTGTTGATTGGAAATTTTCAAAGTCTATCTTCCTAATTTGAAGTCGAATCTCATCACTTCTTATATATTTGAGTGAGTTTGCAACATCTTGGTCAGATATCGTCGATTTACATCCATTGAAGCAGATTGAGGTCGATTGTAACTTTGTGTTGATTGAAAATTTTCAAAGTCTATCTTCCTAATTTGGAGTTGAATCTCATAAATTGTTATATATTTGAGTGAGTTTGCAACATCTTGGTCAGATATCGTCGATTTACATCCATTGAAGCCCATTGAGGTTGATTATCACTTTGTGTTGATTGAAAATTTTCAAAGTCTATCTTCCTAATTTGAAGTCGAATCTCATCAATTGTTATATATTTGATTGAGTTTGCAACATCTTGGTCAGATATCGTCGATTTACATCCATTGAAGCCCATTGAGGTCGATTGTTACTTTGTGTTGATTGAAAATTTTCAAAGTCTATCTTCCTAATTTGGAGTCGAATCTCATCAATTGTTATATATTTGAGTGAGTTTGCATAATCTTGGTCAGATATCGTCGATTTACATCCATTGAAGCAGATTGAGGTCGATTGTCACTTTGTGTTGATTGGAAATTTTCAAAGTCTATCTTCCTAATTTGAAGTCGAATCTCATCACTTCTTATATATTTGAGTGAGTTCGCAACATCTTGGTCAGATATCGTCGATTTACATCCATTGAAGCAGATTGAGGTCGATTGTAACTTTGTGTTGATTGAAAATTTTCAAAGTCTATCTTCCTAATTTGGAGTTGAATCTCATAAATTGTTATATATTTGAGTGAGTTTGCAACATCTTGGTCAGATATCGTCGATTTACATCCATTGAAGCCCATTGAGGTTGATTATCACTTTGTGTTGATTGAAAATTTTCAAAGTCTATCTTCCTAATTTGAAGTCGAATCTCATCAATTGTTATATATTTGATTGAGTTTGCAACATCTTGGTCAGATATCGTCGATTTACATCCATTGAAGCCCATTGAGGTCGATTGTAACTTTGTGTTGATTGAAAATTTTCAAAGTCTATCTTCCTAATTTGAAGTCGAATCTCATCAATTCTTATATATTTGAGTGAGTTTGCAACATCTTGGTCAGATATCGTCGATTTACATCCATTGAAGCAGATTGAGGTCGATTGTAACTTTGTGTTGATTGAAAATTTTCAAAGTCTATCTTCCTAATTTGAAGTCGAATCTCATCAATTCTTATATATTTGAGTGAGTTTGCAACATCTTGGTCAGATATCGTCGATTTACATCCATTGAAGCAGATTGAGGTCGATTGTAACTTTGTGTTGATTGAAAATTTTCAAAGTCTATCTTCCTAATTTGGAGTTGAATCTCATCAATTGTTATATATTTGGGTGAGTTTGCAACATCTTGGTCAGATATCGTCGATTTACATCCATTGAAGCCCATTGAGGTTGATTATCCCTTTGTGTTGATTGAAAATTTTCAAAGTCTATCTTCCAAATTTGAAGTCGAATCTCATCAATTGTTATATATTTCAGTGAGTTTGCAACATCTTGGTCAGATATCGTCGATTTACATCCATTGAAGCCCATTGAGGTCGATTGTAACTTTGTGTTGATTGAAAATTTTCAAAGTCTGTCTTCCTAATTTGGAGTCGAATCTCATCAATTCTTATATAATTGAGTGAGTTTGCAACATCTTGGTCAGATATCGTCGAATTACATCCATTGAAGCAGATTGAGGTCGATTGTAACTTTGTGTTGATTGAAAATTTTCAAAGTCTATCTTCCTAATTTGGAGTTGAATCTCATCAATTGTTATATATTTGAGTGAGTTTGCAACATCTTGGTCAGATATCGTCGATTTACATCCATTGAAGCAGATTGAGGTCGATTGTAACTTTGTGTTGATTGAAAATTTTCAAAGTCTATCTTCCTAATTTGGAGTTGAATCTCATCAATTGTTATATATTTGAGTGAGTTTGCAACATCTTGGTCAGATATCGTCGATTTACATCCATTGAAGCCCATTGAGGTCGATTGTAACTTTGTGTTGATTGGAAATTATCTAAGTCTATCTTCCTAAGTTGAAGTCGAATCTCATCAATTCTTATATATTTGAGTGAGTTTGCAACATCTTGGTCAGATATCGTCGATTTACATCCATTGAAGCAGATTGAGGTCGATTGTAACTTTGTGTTGATTGAAAATTTTCAAAGTCTATCTTCCTAATTTGAAGTCGAATCTCATCAATACTTATATATTTGAGTGAGTTTGCAACATCTTGGTCAGATATCGTCGATTTACATCCATTGAAGCAGATTGAGGTCGATTGTAACTTTGTGTTGATTGAAAATTTTCAAAGTCTATCTTCCTAATTTGAAGTCGAATCTCATCAATTCTTATATATTTGAGTGAGTTTGCAACATCTTGGTCAGATATCGTCGAATTACATCCATTGAAGCAGATTGAGGTCGATTGTAACTTTGTGTTGATTGAAAATTTTCAAAGTCTATCTTCCTAATTTGAAGTCGAATCTCATCAATTTTTATATATTTGAGTGAGTTTTCAACATCTTGGTCAGATATCGTCGATTTACATCCATTGAAGCCCATTGAGGTTGATTATCACTTTGTGTTGATTGAAAATTTTCAAAGTATATCTTCCTAATTTGAAGTCGAATCTCATCAATTGTTATATATTTGAGTGAGTTTGCAACATCTTGGTCAGATATCGTCGATTTACATCCATTGAAGCCCATTGAGGTCGATTGTAACTTTGTGTTGATTGAAAATTATCTAAGTCTATCTTCCTAAGTTGAAGTCGAATCTCATCAATTCTTATATATTTGAGTGAGTTTGCAACATCTTGGTCAGATATCGTCGATTTACATCCATTTAAGCAGATTGAGGTCGATTGTCACTTTGTGTTGATTGAAAATTTTCAAAGTCTATCTTCCTAATTTGGAGTCGAATCTCATCAATTCTTATATATTTGAGTGAGTTTGCAACATCTTGGTCAGATATCGTCGATTTACATCCATTGAAGCAGATTGAGGTCGATTGTATCTTTGTGTTGATTGAAAATTTTCAAAGTCTATCTTCCTAATTTGAAGTCGAATCTTATCACTTCTTATATATTTGAGTGAGTTTGCAACATCTTGGTCAGATATCGTCGATTTACATCCAGTGAAGCAGATTGAGGTCGATTGTAACTTTGTGTTGATTGAAAATTTTCAAAGTCAATCTTCCTAATTTGAAGTCGAATCTCATCAATTCTTATATATTTGAGTGAGTTTGCAACATCTTGGTCAGATATCGTCGATTTACATCCATTGAAGCCCATTGAGGTTGATTATCACTTTGTGTTGATTGAAAATTTTCAAAGTCTATCTTCCTAATTTGAAGTCGAATCTCATCAATTGTTATATATTTGAGTGAGTTTGCATTATCTTGGTCAGATATAGTCGATTTACATCCATTGAAGCAGATTGAGGTCGATTGTCACTTTGTGTTGATTGGAAATTTTCAAAGTCTATCTTCCTAATTTGAAGTCGAATCTCATCACTTCTTATATATTTGAGTGAGTTTGCAACATCTTGGTCAGATATCGTCGATTTACATCCATTGAAGCAGATTGAGGTCGATTGTAACTTTGTGTGGATTGAAAATTTTCAAAGTCTATCTTCCTAATTTGAAATCGAATCTCATCACTTCTTATATATTTGAGTGAGTTCGCAACATCTTGGTCAGATATCGTCGATTTACATCCATTGAAGCAGATTGAGGTCGATTGTAACTTTGTGTTGATTGGAAATTTTCAAAGTCTATCTTCCTAATTTGGAGTTGAATCTCATCAATTGTTATATATTTGAGTGAGTTTGCAACATCTTGGTCAGATATCGTCGATTTACATCCATTGAAGCAGATTGAGGTCGATTGTAACTTTGTGTTGATTGAAAATTTTCAAAGTCTATCTTCCTAATTTGGAGTTGAATCTCATCAATTGTTATATATTTGAGTGAGTTTGCAACATCTTGGTCAGATATCGTCGATTTACATCCATTGAAGCCCATTGAGGTCGATTGTAACTTTGTGTTGATTGGAAATTATCTAAGTCTATCTTCCTAAGTTGAAGTCGAATCTCATCAATTCTTATATATTTGAGTGAGTTTGCAACATCTTGGTCAGATATCGTCGATTTACATCCATTGAAGCAGATTGAGGTCGATTGTAACTTTGTGTTGATTGAAAATTTTCAAAGTCTATCTTCCTAATTTGGAGTTGAATCTCATCAATTGTTATATATTTGAGTGAGTTTGCAACATCTTGGTCAGATATCGTCGATTTACATCCATTGAAGCAGATTGAGGTCGATTGTAACTTTGTGTTGATTGAAAATTTTCAAAGTCTATCTTCCTAATTTGGAGTTGAATCTCATCAATTGTTATATATTTGAGTGAGTTTGCAACATCTTGGTCAGATATCGTCGATTTACATCCATTGAAGCAGATTGAGGTCGATTGTAACTTTGTGTTGATTGAAAATTTTCAAAGTCTATCTTCCTAATTTGGAGTTGAATCTCATCAATTGTTATATATTTGAGTGAGTTTGCAACATCTTGGTCAGATATCGTCGATTTACATCCATTGAAGCCCATTGAGGTCGATTGTAACTTTGTGTTGATTGGAAATTATCTAAGTCTATCTTCCTAAGTTGAAGTCGAATCTCATCAATTCTTATATATTTGAGTGAGTTTGCAACATCTTGGTCAGATATCGTCGATTTACATCCATTGAAGCAGATTGAGGTCGATTGTAACTTTGTGTTGATTGAAAATTTTCAAAGTCTATCTTCCTAATTTGAAGTCGAATCTCATCAATACTTATATATTTGAGTGAGTTTGCAACATCTTGGTCAGATATCGTCGATTTACATCCATTGAAGCAGATTGAGGTCGATTGTAACTTTGTGTTGATTGAAAATTTTCAAAGTCTATCTTCCTAATTTGAAGTCGAATCTCATCAATTCTTATATATTTGAGTGAGTTTGCAACATCTTGGTCAGATATCGTCGAATTACATCCATTGAAGCAGATTGAGGTCGATTGTAACTTTGTGTTGATTGAAAATTTTCAAAGTCTATCTTCCTAATTTGAAGTCGAATCTCATCAATTTTTATATATTTGAGTGAGTTTTCAACATCTTGGTCAGATATCGTCGATTTACATCCATTGAAGCCCATTGAGGTTGATTATCACTTTGTGTTGATTGAAAATTTTCAAAGTATATCTTCCTAATTTGAAGTCGAATCTCATCAATTGTTATATATTTGAGTGAGTTTGCAACATCTTGGTCAGATATCGTCGATTTACATCCATTGAAGCCCATTGAGGTCGATTGTAACTTTGTGTTGATTGAAAATTATCTAAGTCTATCTTCCTAAGTTGAAGTCGAATCTCATCAATTCTTATATATTTGAGTGAGTTTGCAACATCTTGGTCAGATATCGTCGATTTACATCCATTTAAGCAGATTGAGGTCGATTGTCACTTTGTGTTGATTGAAAATTTTCAAAGTCTATCTTCCTAATTTGGAGTCGAATCTCATCAATTCTTATATATTTGAGTGAGTTTGCAACATCTTGGTCAGATATCGTCGATTTACATCCATTGAAGCAGATTGAGGTCGATTGTATCTTTGTGTTGATTGAAAATTTTCAAAGTCTATCTTCCTAATTTGAAGTCGAATCTTATCACTTCTTATATATTTGAGTGAGTTTGCAACATCTTGGTCAGATATCGTCGATTTACATCCAGTGAAGCAGATTGAGGTCGATTGTAACTTTGTGTTGATTGAAAATTTTCAAAGTCAATCTTCCTAATTTGAAGTTGAATCTCATCAATTCTTATATATTTGAGTGAGTTTGCAACATCTTGGTCAGATATCGTCGATTTACATCCATTGAAGCCCATTGAGGTTGATTATCACTTTGTGTTGATTGAAAATTTTCAAAGTCTATCTTCCTAATTTGAAGTCGAATCTCATCAATTGTTATATATTTGAGTGAGTTTGCATTATCTTGGTCAGATATAGTCGATTTACATCCATTGAAGCAGATTGAGGTCGATTGTCACTTTGTGTTGATTGGAAATTTTCAAAGTCTATCTTCCTAATTTGAAGTCGAATCTCATCACTTCTTATATATTTGAGTGAGTTTGCAACATCTTGGTCAGATATCGTCGATTTACATCCATTGAAGCAGATTGAGGTCGATTGTAACTTTGTGTGGATTGAAAATTTTCAAAGTCTATCTTCCTAATTTGAAATCGAATCTCATCACTTCTTATATATTTGAGTGAGTTCGCAACATCTTGGTCAGATATCGTCGATTTACATCCATTGAAGCAGATTGAGGTCGATTGTAACTTTGTGTTGATTGGAAATTTTCAAAGTCTATCTTCCTAATTTGGAGTTGAATCTCATAAATTGTTATATATTTGAGTGAGTTTGCAACATCTTGGTCAGATATCGTCGATTTACATCCATTGAAGCCCATTGAGGTTGATTATCACTTTGTGTTGATTGAAAATTTTTAAAGTCTATCTTCCTAATTTGAAGTCGAATCTCATCAATTGTTATATATTTGATTGAGTTTGCAACATCTTGGTCAGATATCGTCGATTTACATCCATTGAAGCCCATTGAGGTCGATTGTAACTTTGTGTTGATTGAAAATTTTCAAAGTCTATCTTCCTAATTTGGAGTCGAATCTCATCAATTCTTATATATTTGAGTGAGTTTGCAACATCTTGGTCAGATATCGTCGAATTACATCCATTGAAGCAGATTGAGGTCGATTGTAACTTTGTGTTGATTGAAAATTTTCAAAGTCTATCTTCCTAATTTGAAGTCGAATCTCATCAATTCTTATATATTTGAGTGAGTTTGCAACATCTTGGTCAGATATCGTCGATTTACATCCATTGAAGCAGATTGAGGTCGATTGTAACTTTGTGTTGATTGAAAATTTTCAAAGTCTATCTTCCTAATTTGAAGTCGAATCTCATCAATTCTTATATATTTGAGTGAGTTTGCAACATCTTGGTCAGATATCGTCGATTTACATCCATTGAAGCAGATTGAGGTCGATTGTAACTTTGTGTTGATTGAAAATTTTCAAAGTCTATCTTCCTAATTTGGAGTTGAATCTCATCAATTGTTATATATTTGAGTGAGTTTGCAACATCTTGGTCAGATATCGTCGATTTACATCCATTGAAGCCCATTGAGGTTGATTATCCCTTTGTGTTGATTGAAAATTTTCAAAGTCTATCTTCCAAATTTGAAGTCGAATCTCATCAATTGTTATATATTTCAGTGAGTTTGCAACATCTTGGTCAGATATCGTCGATTTACATCCATTGAAGCCCATTGAGGTCGATTGTAACTTTGTGTTGATTGAAAATTTTCAAAGTCTGTCTTCCTAATTTGGAGTCGAATCTCATCAATTCTTATATATTTGAGTGAGTTTGCAACATCTTGGTCAGATATCGTCGAATTACATCCATTGAAGCAGATTGAGGTCGATTGTAACTTTGTGTTGATTGAAAATTTTCAAAGTCTATCTTCCTAATTTGAAGTCGAATCTCATCAATTCTTATATATTTGAGTGAGTTTGCAACATCTTGGTCAGATATCGTCGATTTACATCCATTGAAGCAGATTGAGGTCGATTGTAACTTTGTGTTGATTGAAAATTTTCAAAGTCTATCTTCCTAATTTGAAGTCGAATCTCATCAATTCTTATATATTTGAGTGAGTTTGCAACATCTTGGTCAGATATCGTCGATTTACATCCATTGAAGCAGATTGAGGTCGATTGTAACTTTGTGTTGATTGAAAATTTTCAAAGTCTATCTTCCTAATTTGGAGTTGAATCTCATCAATTGTTATATATTTGAGTGAGTTTGCACCATCTTGGTCAGATATCGTCGATTTACATCCATTGAAGCCCATTGAGGTCGATTGTAACTTTGTGTTGATTGAAAATTATCTAAGTCTATCTTCCTAAGTTGAAGTCGAATCTCATCAATTCTTATATATTTGAGTGAGTTTGCAACATCTTGGTCAGATATCGTCGATTTACATCCATTGAAGCAGATTGAGGTCGATTGTAACTTTGTGTTGATTGAAAATTTTCAAAGTCTATCTTCCTAATTTGAAGTCGAATCTCATCAATTCTTATATATTTGAGTGAGTTTGCAACATCTTGGTCAGATATCGTCGATTTACATCCATTGAAGCAGATTGAGGTCGATTGTAACTTTGTGTTGATTGAAAATTTTCAAAGTCTATCTTCCTAATTTGAAGTCGAATCTCATCAATTCTTATATATTTGAGTGAGTTTGCAACATCTTGGTCAGATATCGTCGATTTACATCCATTGAAGCAGATTGAGGTCGATTGTAACTTTGTGTTGATTGAAAATTTTCAAAGTCTATCTTCCTAATTTGGAGTTGAATCTCATCAATTGTTATATATTTGAGTGAGTTTGCAACATCTTGGTCAGATATCGTCGATTTACATCCATTGAAGCCCATTGAGGTTGATTATCACTTTGTGTTGATTGAAAATTTTCAAAGTCTATCTTCCAAATTTGAAGTCGAATCTCATCAATTGTTATATATTTCAGTGAGTTGCAACATCTTGGTCAGATATCGTCGATTTACATCCATTGAAGCCCATTGAGGTCGATTGTAACTTTGTGTTGATTGAAAATTTTCAAAGTCTGTCTTCCTAATTTGGAGTCGAATCTCATCAATTCTCATATATTTGAGTGAGTTTGCAACATCTTGGTCAGATATCGTCGAACTACATCCATTGAAGCAGATTGAGGTCGATTGTAACTTTGTGTTGATTGAAAATTTTCAAAGTCTATCTTCCTAATTTGAAGTCGAATCTCATCATTTCTTATATATTTGAGTGAGTTTGCAACATCTTGGTCAGATATCGTCGATTTACATCCATTGAAGCAGATTGAGGTCGATTGTAACTTTGTGTTGATTGAAAATTTTCAAAGTCTATCTTCCTAATTTGAAGTCGAATCTCATCAATTCTTATATATTTGAGTGAGTTTGCAACATCTTGGTCAGATATCGTCGATTTACATCCATTGAAGCAGATTGAGGTCGATTGTAACTTTGTGTTGATTGAAAATTTTCAAAGTCTATCTTCCTAATTTGGAGTTGAATCTCATCAATTGTTATATATTTGAGTGAGTTTGCAACATATTGGTCAGATATCGTCGATTTACATCCATTGAAGCCCATTGAGGTTGATTATCACTTTGTGTTGATTGAAAATTTTCAAAGTCTATCTTCCAAATTTGAAGTCGAATCTCATCAATTGTTATATATTTCAGTGAGTTTGCAACATCTTGGTCAGATATCGTCGATTTACATCCATTGAAGCAGATTGAGGTCGATTGTAACTTTGTGTTGATTGAAAATTATCTAAGTCTATCTTCCTAAGTTGAAGTCGAATCTCATCAATTCTTATATATTTGAGTGAGTTTGCAACATCTTGGTCAGATATCGTCGATTTACATCCATTGAAGCAGATTGAGGTCGATTGTAACTTTGTGTTGATTGAAAATTTTCAAAGTCTATCTTCCTAATTTGGAGTTGAATCTCATCAATTGTTATATATTTGAGTGAGTTTGCAACATCTTGGTCAGATATCGTCGATTTACATCCATTGAAGCAGATTGAGGTCGATTGTAACTTTGTGTTGATTGAAAATTTTCAAAGTCTATCTTCCTAATTTGGAGTTGAATCTCATCAATTGTTATATATTTGAGTGAGTTTGCAACATCTTGGTCAGATATCGTCGATTTACATCCATTGAAGCCCATTGAGGTCGATTGTAACTTTGTGTTGATTGGAAATTATCTAAGTCTATCTTCCTAAGTTGAAGTCGAATCTCATCAATTCTTATATATTTGAGTGAGTTTGCAACATCTTGGTCAGATATCGTCGATTTACATCCATTGAAGCAGATTGAGGTCGATTGTAACTTTGTGTTGATTGAAAATTTTCAAAGTCTATCTTCCTAATTTGAAGTCGAATCTCATCAATACTTATATATTTGAGTGAGTTTGCAACATCTTGGTCAGATATCGTCGATTTACATCCATTGAAGCAGATTGAGGTCGATTGTAACTTTGTGTTGATTGAAAATTTTCAAAGTCTATCTTCCTAATTTGAAGTCGAATCTCATCAATTCTTATATATTTGAGTGAGTTTGCAACATCTTGGTCAGATATCGTCGAATTACATCCATTGAAGCAGATTGAGGTCGATTGTAACTTTGTGTTGATTGAAAATTTTCAAAGTCTATCTTCCTAATTTGGAGTCGAATCTCATCAATTCTTATATATTTGAGTGAGTTTGCAACATCTTGGTCAGATATCGTCGAATTACATCCATTGAAGCAGATTGAGGTCGATTGTAACTTTGTGTTGATTGAAAATTTTCAAAGTCTATCTTCCTAATTTGAAGTCGAATCTCATCAATTTTTATATATTTGAGTGAGTTTTCAACATCTTGGTCAGATATCGTCGATTTACATCCATTGAAGCCCATTGAGGTTGATTATCACTTTGTGTTGATTGAAAATTTTCAAAGTATATCTTCCTAATTTGAAGTCGAATCTCATCAATTGTTATATATTTGAGTGAGTTTGCAACATCTTGGTCAGATATCGTCGATTTACATCCATTGAAGCCCATTGAGGTCGATTGTAACTTTGTGTTGATTGAAAATTATCTAAGTCTATCTTCCTAAGTTGAAGTCGAATCTCATTAATTCTTATATATTTGAGTGAGTTTGCAACATCTTGGTCAGATATCGTCGATTTACATCCATTTAAGCAGATTGAGGTCGATTGTCACTTTGTGTTGATTGAAAATTTTCAAAGTCTATCTTCCTAATTTGGAGTCGAATCTCATCAATTCTTATATATTTGAGTGAGTTTGCAACATCTTGGTCAGATATCGTCGATTTACATCCATTGAAGCAGATTGAGGTCGATTGTATCTTTGTGTTGATTGAAAATTTTCAAAGTCTATCTTCCTAATTTGAAGTCGAATCTTATCACTTCTTATATATTTGAGTGAGTTTGCAACATCTTGGTCAGATATCGTCGATTTACATCCAGTGAAGCAGATTGAGGTCGATTGTAACTTTGTGTTGATTGAAAATTTTCAAAGTCAATCTTCCTAATTTGAAGTCGAATCTCATCAATTCTTATATATTTGAGTGAGTTTGCAACATCTTGGTCAGATATCGTCGATTTACATCCATTGAAGCCCATTGAAGTTGATTATCACTTTGTGTTGATTGAAAATTTTCAAAGTCTATCTTCCTAATTTGAAGTCGAATCTCATCAATTGTTATATATTTGAGTGAGTTTGCATTATCTTGGTCAGATATAGTCGATTTACATCCATTGAAGCAGATTGAGGTCGATTGTCACTTTGTGTTGATTGGAAATTTTCAAAGTCTATCTTCCTAATTTGAAGTCGAATCTCATCACTTCTTATATATTTGAGTGAGTTTGCAACATCTTGGTCAGATATCGTCGATTTACATCCATTGAAGCAGATTGAGGTCGATTGTAACTTTGTGTGGATTGAAAATTTTCAAAGTCTATCTTCCTAATTTGAAATCGAATCTCATCACTTCTTATATATTTGAGTGAGTTCGCAACATCTTGGTCAGATATCGTCGATTTACATCCATTGAAGCAGATTGAGGTCGATTGTAACTTTGTGTTGATTGGAAATTTTCAAAGTCTATCTTCCTAATTTGGAGTTGAATCTCATAAATTGTTATATATTTGAGTGAGTTTGCAACATCTTGGTCAGATATCGTCGATTTACATCCATTGAAGCCCATTGAGGTTGATTATCACTTTGTGTTGATTGAAAATTTTTAAAGTCTATCTTCCTAATTTGAAGTCGAATCTCATCAATTGTTATATATTTGATTGAGTTTGCAACATCTTGGTCAGATATCGTCGATTTACATCCATTGAAGCCCATTGAGGTCGATTGTAACTTTGTGTTGATTGAAAATTTTCAAAGTCTATCTTCCTAATTTGGAGTCGAATCTCATCAATTCTTATATATTTGAGTGAGTTTGCAACATCTTGGTCAGATATCGTCGAATTACATCCATTGAAGCAGATTGAGGTCGATTGTAACTTTGTGTTGATTGAAAATTTTCAAAGTCTATCTTCCTAATTTGAAGTCGAATCTCATCAATTCTTATATATTTGAGTGAGTTTGCAACATCTTGGTCAGATATCGTCGATTTACATCCATTGAAGCAGATTGAGGTCGATTGTAACTTTGTGTTGATTGAAAATTTTCAAAGTCTATCTTCCTAATTTGAAGTCGAATCTCATCAATTCTTATATATTTGAGTGAGTTTGCAACATCTTGGTCAGATATCGTCGATTTACATCCATTGAAGCAGATTGAGGTCGATTGTAACTTTGTGTTGATTGAAAATTTTCAAAGTCTATCTTCCTAATTTGGAGTTGAATCTCATCAATTGTTATATATTTGAGTGAGTTTGCAACATCTTGGTCAGATATCGTCGATTTACATCCATTGAAGCCCATTGAGGTTGATTATCCCTTTGTGTTGATTGAAAATTTTCAAAGTCTATCTTCCAAATTTGAAGTCGAATCTCATCAATTGTTATATATTTCAGTGAGTTTGCAACATCTTGGTCAGATATCGTCGATTTACATCCATTGAAGCAGATTGAGGTCGATTGTAACTTTGTGTTGATTGGAAATTTTCAAAGTCTATCTTCCTAATTTGAAGTCGAATCTCATCAATTCTTATATATTTGAGTGAGTTTGCAACATCTTGGTCAGATATCGTCGATTTACATCCATTGAAGCAGATTGAGCTCGATTGTCACTATGTGTTGATTGAAAATTTTCAAAGCCTATCTTCCTAAGTTGAAGTCGAGTCTCATCAATTCTTATATATTTGAGTGAGTTCGCATTTAACTTCGACAGATATCGTCGATTTACATCCATTGAAGCCCATTGAGGTCGATTGTCACTTTGTGTTGATTGAAAATTTTCAAAGTCTATCTTCCTAATTTGAAGTCGAATCTCATCAATTGTTATATATTTGAGTGAGTTTGCAACATCTTGGTCAGATATCGTCGATTTACTTCCATTGAAGCAGATTGAGGTCGATTGTAACTTTGTGTGGATTGAAAATTTTCAAAGTCTATCTTCCTAATTTGAAATCGAATCTCATCACTTCTTATATATTTGATCGAGTTCGCAACATCTTGGTCAGATATCGTCGATTTACATCCATTGAAGCAGATTGAGGTCGATTGTAACTTTGTGTTGATTGGAAATTTTCAAAGTCTATCTTCCTAATTTGGAGTCGAATCCCATCAATTCTTATATATTTGAGTGAGTTTGCAACATCTTGGTCAGATATCGTCGATTTACTTCCATTGAAGCAGATTGAGGTCGATTGTAACTTTGTGTGGATTGAAAATTTTCAAAGTCTATCTTCCTAATTTGAAATCGAATCTCATCACTTCTTATATATTTGAGTGAGTTCGCAACATCTTGGTCAGATATCGTCGATTTACATCCATTGAAGCAGATTGAGGTCGATTGTAACTTTGTGTTGATTGAAAATTTTCAAAGTCTATCTTCCTAATTTGGAGTCGAATATCATAAATTCTTATATATTTGAGTGAGTTTGCAACATCTTGTTCAGATATCGTCGATTTACAGCCATTGAAGCAGAATGAGGTCGATTGTAACTTTGTGTTGATTGAAAATTTTCAAAGTCTATCTTCCTAATTTGAAGTCGAATCTCATCACTTCTTATATATTTGAGTGAGTTTGCAACATCTTGGTCAGATATCGTCGATTTACATCCATTGAAGCAGATTGAGGTCGATTGTAACTTTGTGTGGATTGAAAATTTTCAAAGTCTATCTTCCTAATTTGAAATCGAATCTCATCACTTCTTATATATTTGAGTGAGTTCGCAACATCTTGGTCAGATATCGTCGATTTACATCCATTGAAGCAGATTGAGGTCGATTGTAACTTTGTGTTGATTGGAAATTTTCAAAGTCTATCTTCCTAATTTGGAGTTGAATCTCATAAATTGTTATATATTTGAGTGAGTTTGCAACATCTTGGTCAGATATCGTCGATTTACATCCATTGAAGCCCATTGAGGTTGATTATCACTTTGTGTTGATTGAAAATTTTTAAAGTCTATCTTCCTAATTTGAAGTCGAATCTCATCAATTGTTATATATTTGATTGAGTTTGCAACATCTTGGTCAGATATCGTCGATTTACATCCATTGAAGCCCATTGAGGTCGATTGTAACTTTGTGTTGATTGAAAATTTTCAAAGTCTATCTTCCTAATTTGGAGTCGAATCTCATCAATTCTTATATATTTGAGTGAGTTTGCAACATCTTGGTCAGATATCGTCGAATTACATCCATTGAAGCAGATTGAGGTCGATTGTAACTTTGTGTTGATTGAAAATTTTCAAAGTCTATCTTCCTAATTTGAAGTCGAATCTCATCAATTCTTATATATTTGAGTGAGTTTGCAACATCTTGGTCAGATATCGTCGATTTACATCCATTGAAGCAGATTGAGGTCGATTGTAACTTTGTGTTGATTGAAAATTTTCAAAGTCTATCTTCCTAATTTGAAGTCGAATCTCATCAATTCTTATATATTTGAGTGAGTTTGCAACATCTTGGTCAGATATCGTCGATTTACATCCATTGAAGCAGATTGAGGTCGATTGTAACTTTGTGTTGATTGAAAATTTTCAAAGTCTATCTTCCTAATTTGGAGTTGAATCTCATCAATTGTTATATATTTGAGTGAGTTTGCAACATCTTGGTCAGATATCGTCGATTTACATCCATTGAAGCCCATTGAGGTTGATTATCCCTTTGTGTTGATTGAAAATTTTCAAAGTCTATCTTCCAAATTTGAAGTCGAATCTCATCAATTGTTATATATTTCAGTGAGTTTGCAACATCTTGGTCAGATATCGTCGATTTACATCCATTGAAGCCCATTGAGGTCGATTGTAACTTTGTGTTGATTGAAAATTTTCAAAGTCTGTCTTCCTAATTTGGAGTCGAATCTCATCAATTCTTATATATTTGAGTGAGTTTGCAACATCTTGGTCAGATATCGTCGAATTACATCCATTGAAGCAGATTGAGGTCGATTGTAACTTTGTGTTGATTGAAAATTTTCAAAGTCTATCTTCCTAATTTGAAGTCGAATCTCATCAATTCTTATATATTTGAGTGAGTTTGCAACATCTTGGTCAGATATCGTCGATTTACATCCATTGAAGCAGATTGAGGTCGATTGTAACTTTGTGTTGATTGAAAATTTTCAAAGTCTATCTTCCTAATTTGAAGTCGAATCTCATCAATTCTTATATATTTGAGTGAGTTTGCAACATCTTGGTCAGATATCGTCGATTTACATCCATTGAAGCAGATTGAGGTCGATTGTAACTTTGTGTTGATTGAAAATTTTCAAAGTCTATCTTCCTAATTTGGAGTTGAATCTCATCAATTGTTATATATTTGAGTGAGTTTGCACCATCTTGGTCAGATATCGTCGATTTACATCCATTGAAGCCCATTGAGGTCGATTGTAACTTTGTGTTGATTGAAAATTATCTAAGTCTATCTTCCTAAGTTGAAGTCGAATCTCATCAATTCTTATATATTTGAGTGAGTTTGCAACATCTTGGTCAGATATCGTCGATTTACATCCATTGAAGCAGATTGAGGTCGATTGTAACTTTGTGTTGATTGAAAATTTTCAAAGTCTATCTTCCTAATTTGAAGTCGAATCTCATCAATTCTTATATATTTGAGTGAGTTTGCAACATCTTGGTCAGATATCGTCGATTTACATCCATTGAAGCAGATTGAGGTCGATTGTAACTTTGTGTTGATTGAAAATTTTCAAAGTCTATCTTCCTAATTTGGAGTTGAATCTCATCAATTGTTATATATTTGAGTGAGTTTGCAACATCTTGGTCAGATATCGTCGATTTACATCCATTGAAGCCCATTGAGGTTGATTATCACTTTGTGTTGATTGAAAATTTTCAAAGTCTATCTTCCAAATTTGAAGTCGAATCTCATCAATTGTTATATATTTCAGTGAGTTGCAACATCTTGGTCAGATATCGTCGATTTACATCCATTGAAGCCCATTGAGGTCGATTGTCACTTTTTGTTGATTGAAAATTTTCAAAGTCTATCTTCCGAATTTGAAGTCGAATTTTATCAATTCTTATATATTTGAGTGAGTTTGCAACATCTTGGTCAGATATCGTCGATTTACATCCATTGAAGCCCATTGAGGTTGATTATCACTTTGTGTTGATTGAAAATTTTTAAAGTCTATCTTCCTAATTTGAAGTCGAATCTCATCAATTGTTATATATTTGATTGAGTTTGCAACATCTTGGTCAGATATCGTCGATTTACATCCATTGAAGCCCATTGAGGTCGATTGTAACTTTGTGTTGATTGAAAATTTTCAAAGTCTATCTTCCTAATTTGGAGTCGAATCTCATCAATTCTTATATATTTGAGTGAGTTTGCAACATCTTGGTCAGATATCGTCGAATTACATCCATTGAAGCAGATTGAGGTCGATTGTAACTTTGTGTTGATTGAAAATTTTCAAAGTCTATCTTCCTAATTTGAAGTCGAATCTCATCAATTCTTATATATTTGAGTGAGTTTGCAACATCTTGGTCAGATATCGTCGATTTACATCCATTGAAGCAGATTGAGGTCGATTGTAACTTTGTGTTGATTGAAAATTTTCAAAGTCTATCTTCCTAATTTGAAGTCGAATCTCATCAATTCTTATATATTTGAGTGAGTTTGCAACATCTTGGTCAGATATCGTCGATTTACATCCATTGAAGCAGATTGAGGTCGATTGTAACTTTGTGTTGATTGAAAATTTTCAAAGTCTATCTTCCTAATTTGGAGTTGAATCTCATCAATTGTTATATATTCGAGTGAGTTTGCAACATCTTGGTCAGATATCGTCGATTTACATCCATTGAAGCCCATTGAGGTTGATTATCACTTTGTGTTGATTGAAAATTTTCAAAGTCTATCTTCCAAATTTGAAGTCGAATCTCATCAATTGTTATATATTTCAGTGAGTTGCAACATCTTGGTCAGATATCGTCGATTTACATCCATTGAAGCCCATTGAGGTCGATTGTAACTTTGTGTTGATTGAAAATTTTCAAAGTCTGTCTTCCTAATTTGGAGTCGAATCTCATCAATTCTCATATATTTGAGTGAGTTTGCAACATCTTGGTCAGATATCGTCGAACTACATCCATTGAAGCAGATTGAGGTCGATTGTAACTTTGTGTTGATTGAAAATTTTCAAAGTCTATCTTCCTAATTTGAAGTCGAATCTCATCATTTCTTATATATTTGAGTGAGTTTGCAACATCTTGGTCAGATATCGTCGATTTACATCCATTGAAGCAGATTGAGGTCGATTGTAACTTTGTGTTGATTGAAAATTTTCAAAGTCTATCTTCCTAATTTGAAGTCGAATCTCATCAATTCTTATATATTTGAGTGAGTTTGCAACATCTTGGTCAGATATCGTCGATTTACATCCATTGAAGCAGATTGAGGTCGATTGTAACTTTGTGTTGATTGAAAATTTTCAAAGTCTATCTTCCTAATTTGGAGTTGAATCTCATCAATTGTTATATATTTGAGTGAGTTTGCAACATCTTGGTCAGATATCGTCGATTTACATCCATTGAAGCCCATTGAGGTTGATTATCACTTTGTGTTGATTGAAAATTTTCAAAGTCTATCTTCCAAATTTGAAGTCGAATCTCATCAATTGTTATATATTTCAGTGAGTTTGCAACATCTTGGTCAGATATCGTCGATTTACATCCATTGAAGCAGATTGAGGTCGATTGTCACTTTGTGTTGATTGGAAATTTTCAAAGTCTATCTTCCTAATTTGAAGTCGAATCTCATCAATTCTTATATATTTGAGTGAGTTTGGAACATCTTGGTCAGATATCGTCGATTTACATCCATTGAAGCCCATTGAGGTCGATTGTCACTTTGTGTTGATTGAAAATATTCAAAGTCTATCTTCCTAATTTGGAGTCGAATCTCATCAATTCTTATATATTTGAGTGAGTTTGCAACATCTTGGTCAGATATCGTCGATTTACATCCATTGAAGCAGATTGAGGTCGATTGTCACTTTGTGTTGATTGAAAATTTTCAAAGTCTGTCTTCCTAATTTGGAGTCGAATCTCATCAATTCTTATATATTTGAGTGAGTTTGCAACATCTTGGTCAGATATCGTCGAATTACATCCATTGAAGCAGATTGAGGTCGATTGTAACTTTGTGTTGATTGAAAATTTTCAAAGTCTATCTTCCTAATTTGAAGTCGAATCTCATCAATTCTTATATATTTGAGTGAGTTTGCAACATCTTGGTCAGATATCGTCGATTTACATCCATTGAAGCAGATTGAGGTCGATTGTAACTTTGTGTTGATTGAAAATTTTCAAAGTCTATCTTCCTAATTTGAAGTCGAATCTCATCAATTCTTATATATTTGAGTGAGTTTGCAACATCTTGGTCAGATATCGTCGATTTACATCCATTGAAGCAGATTGAGGTCGATTGTAACTTTGTGTTGATTGAAAATTTTCAAAGTCTATCTTCCTAATTTGGAGTTGAATCTCATCAATTGTTATATATTTGAGTGAGTTTGCACCATCTTGGTCAGATATCGTCGATTTACATCCATTGAAGCCCATTGAGGTCGATTGTAACTTTGTGTTGATTGAAAATTATCTAAGTCTATCTTCCTAAGTTGAAGTCGAATCTCATCAATTCTTATATATTTGAGTGAGTTTGCAACATCTTGGTCAGATATCGTCGATTTACATCCATTGAAGCAGATTGAGGTCGATTGTAACTTTGTGTTGATTGAAAATTTTCAAAGTCTATCTTCCTAATTTGAAGTCGAATCTCATCAATTCTTATATATTTGAGTGAGTTTGCAACATCTTGGTCAGATATCGTCGATTTACATCCATTGAAGCAGATTGAGGTCGATTGTAACTTTGTGTTGATTGAAAATTTTCAAAGTCTATCTTCCTAATTTGAAGTCGAATCTCATCAATTCTTATATATTTGAGTGAGTTTGCAACATCTTGGTCAGATATCGTCGATTTACATCCATTGAAGCAGATTGAGGTCGATTGTAACTTTGTGTTGATTGAAAATTTTCAAAGTCTATCTTCCTAATTTGGAGTTGAATCTCATCAATTGTTATATATTTGAGTGAGTTTGCAACATCTTGGTCAGATATCGTCGATTTACATCCATTGAAGCCCATTGAGGTTGATTATCACTTTGTGTTGATTGAAAATTTTCAAAGTCTATCTTCCAAATTTGAAGTCGAATCTCATCAATTGTTATATATTTCAGTGAGTTGCAACATCTTGGTCAGATATCGTCGATTTACATCCATTGAAGCCCATTGAGGTCGATTGTAACTTTGTGTTGATTGAAAATTTTCAAAGTCTGTCTTCCTAATTTGGAGTCGAATCTCATCAATTCTCATATATTTGAGTGAGTTTGCAACATCTTGGTCAGATATCGTCGAACTACATCCATTGAAGCAGATTGAGGTCGATTGTAACTTTGTGTTGATTGAAAATTTTCAAAGTCTGTCTTCCTAATTTGAAGTCGAATCTCATCATTTCTTATATATTTGAGTGAGTTTGCAACATCTTGGTCAGATATCGTCGATTTACATCCATTGAAGCAGATTGAGGTCGATTGTAACTTTGTGTTGATTGAAAATTTTCAAAGTCTATCTTCCTAATTTGAAGTCGAATCTCATCAATTCTTATATATTTGAGTGAGTTTGCAACATCTTGGTCAGATATCGTCGATTTACATCCATTGAAGCAGATTGAGGTCGATTGTAACTTTGTGTTGATTGAAAATTTTCAAAGTCTATCTTCCTAATTTGAAGTCGAATCTCATCAATTCTTATATATTTGAGTGAGTTTGCAACATCTTGGTCAGATATCCTCGATTTACATCCATTGAAGCCCATTGAGGTTGATTATCACTTTGTGTTGATTGAAAATTTTCAAAGTCTATCTTCCTAATTTGGAGTCGAATATCATAAATTCTTATATATTTGAGTGAGTTTGCAACATCTTGGTCAGATATCGTCGATTTACATCCATTGAAGCAGATTGAGGTCGATTGTCACTTTGTGTTGATTGAAAAGTTTCAAAGTCTATCTTCCTAATTTGGAGTCGAATATCATAAATTCTTATAAATTTGAGTGAGTTTGCAACATCTTGGTCAGATATCGTCGATATACATCAATTGAAGCCCATTGAGGTCGATTGTCACGTTGTGTTGATTGAAAATTTCCAAAGTCTATCTTCCTAATTTGAAGTCGAATCTCATCAATTCTTATATATTTGAGTGAGTTTGCAACATCTTGGTCAGATATCGTCGATTTACATCCATTGAAGCAGATTGAGGTCGATTGTAACTTTGTGTTGATTGAAAATCTTCAAAGTCTATCTTCCTAATTTGAAGTCGAATCTCATCACTTCTTATATATTTGAGTGAGTTTGCAACATCTTGGTCAGATATCGTCGATTTACATCCATTGAAGCAGATTGAGGTCGATTGTAACTTTGTGTTGATTGAAAATTTTCAAAGTCTATCTTCCTAATTTGGAGTTGAATCTCATCAATTGTTATATATTTGAGTGAGTTTGCAACATCTTGGTCAGATATCGTCGATTTACATCCATTGAAGCCCATTGAGGTTGATTATCATTTTTTGTTGATTGAAAATTTTCAAAGTCTATCTTCCAAATTTGGAGTCGAATCTCATCAATTGTTATATATTTGAGTGAGTTTGGAACATCTTGGTCAGATATCGTCGATTTACATCCATTGAAGCCCATTGAGGTCGATTGTCACTTTGTGTTGATTGAAAATTTTCAAAGTCTATCTTCCTAATTTGGAGTCGAATCTCATCAATTCTTATATATTTGAGTGAGTTAGCAACATCTTGGTCAGATATCGTCGATTTACATCCATTGAAGCAGATTGAGGTCGATTGTAACTTTGTGTTGATTGAAAATTTTCAAAGTCTATCTTCCTAATTTGAAGTCGAATCTCATCACTTCTTATATATTTGAGTGAGTTTGCAACATCTTGGTCAGATATCGTCGATTTACATCCATTGAAGCAGATTGAGGTCGATTGTAACTTTGTGTGGATTGAAAATTTTCAAAGTCTATCTTCCTAATTTGAAATCGAATCTCATCACTTCTTATATATTTGAGTGAGTTTGCAACATCTTGGTCAGATATCGTCGATTTACTTCCATTGAAGCAGATTGAGGTCGATTGTAACTTTGTGTTGATTGGAAATTTTCAAAGTCTATCTTCCTAATTTGGAGTCGAATCCCATCAATTCTTATATATTTGAGTGAGTTTGCAACATCTTGGTCAGATATCGTCGATTTACAGCCATTGAAGCAGAATGAGGTCGATTGTAATTTTGTGTTGATTGAAAATTTTCAAAGTCTATCTTCCTAATTTGAAGTCGAATCTCATCAATTGTTATATATTTGAGTGAGTTTGCAACATCTTGGTCAGATATCGTCGATTTACATCCATTGAAGCAGAATGAGCTCGATTGTCACTATGTGTTGATTGAAAATTTTCAAAGTCTATCTTCCTAAGTTGAAGTCGAGTCTCATCAATTCTTATATATTTGAGTGAGTTCGCATTTAACTCCGACAGATATCGTCGATTTACAGCCATTGAAGCCGATTGAGGTCGATTGTCACTTTGTGTTAATTGAAAATTTTCAAAGTCTATCTTCCTAATTTGAAGTCGAATCTCATCAATTCTTATATATTTGGGTGAGTTTGCAACATCTTGGTCAGATATCGTCAATTTACATACATTGAAGCAGATTGAGCTCGATTGTCACTATGTGTTGATTGAAAATTTTCAAAGTCTATCTTCCTAAGTTGAAGTCGAGTCTCATCAATTCTTATATATTTGAGTGAGTTCGCATTTAACTTCGACAGATATCGTCGATTTACATCCATTGAAGCAGATTGAGGTCGATTGTCACTTTGTGTTGATTGGAAATTTTCAAAGTCTATCTTCCTAATTTGAAGTCGAATCTCATCAATTCTTATATATTTGAGTGAGTTTGGAACATCTTGGTCAGATATCGTCGATTTACATCCATTGAAGCCCATTGAGGTCGATTGTCACTTTGCGTTGATTGAAAATTTTCAAAGTCTATCTTCCTAATTTGGAGTCGAATCTCATCAATTCTTATATATTTGAGTGAGTTTGCAACATCTTGGTCAGATATCGTCGATTTACATCCATTGAAGCAGATTGAGGTCGATTGTAACTTTGTGTTGATTGAAAATTTTCAAAGTCTATCTTCCTAATTTGAAGTCGAATCTCATCACTTCTTATATATTTGAGTGAGTTTGCAACATCTTGGTCAGATATCGTCGATTTACATCCATTGAAGCAGATTGAGGTCGATTGTAACTTTCTGTGGATTGAAAATTTTCAAAGTCTATCTTCCTAATTTGAAGTCGAATCTCATCAATTGTTATATATTTGAGTGAGTTTGCAACATCTTGGTCAGATATCGTCGATTTACATCCATTGAAGCCCATTGAGGTCGATTGTAACTTTGTGTTGATTGAAAATTTTCAGAGTCTATCTTCCTAATTTGAAGTCGAATCTCATCACTTCTTATATATTTGAGTGAGTTTGCAACATCTTGGTCAGATATCGTCGATTTACATCCATTGAAGCCCATTGAGGTCGATTGTCACTTTGTGTTGATTGAAAATTTTCAAAGTCTATCTTCCTAATTTGGAGTCGAATCTCATCAATTCTTATATATTTGAGTGAGTTTGCAACATCTTGGTCAGATATCGTCGATTTACATCCATGGAAGCAGATTGAGGTCGATTGTAACTTTGTGTTGATTGAAAATTTTCAAAGTCTATCTTCCTAATTTGAAGTCGAATCTCATCACTTCTTATATATTTGAGTGAGTTTGCAACATCTTGGTCAGATATCGTCGATTTACATCCATTGAAGCAGATTGAGGTCGATTGTAACTTTCTGTGGATTGAAAATTTTCAAAGTCTATCTTCCTAATTTGAAGTCGAATCTCATCAATTCTTATATATTTGAGTGAGTTCGCATTTAACTCCGACAGATATCGTCGATTTACAGCCATTGAAGCCGATTGAGGTCGATTGTCACTTTGTGTTAATTGAAAATTTTCAAAGTCTATCTTCCTAATTTGAAGTCGAATCTCATCAATTCTTATATATTTGAGTGAGTTTGCATTTAACTTCGACAGATATCGTCGATTTACATCCATTGAAGCAGATTGAGGTCGATTGTCACTTTGTGTTGATTGGAAATTTTCAAAGTCTATCTTCCTAATTTGAAGTCGAATCTCATCAATTCTTATATATTTGAGTGAGTTTGGAACATCTTGGTCAGATATCGTCGATTTACATCCATTGAAGCCCATTGAGGTCGATTGTCACTTTGTGTTGATTGAAAATTTTCAAAGTCTATCTTCCTAATTTGGAGTCGAATCTCATCAATTCTTATATATTTGAGTGAGTTTGCAACATCTTGGTCAGATATCGTCGATTTACATCCATTGAAGCAGATTGAGGTCGATTGTAACTTTGTGTTGATTGAAAATTTTCAAAGTCTATCTTCCTAATTTGAAGTCGAATCTCATCAGTTCTTATATATTTGAGTGAGTTTGCAACATCTTGGTCAGATATCGTCGATTTACATCCATTGAAGCAGATTGAGGTCGATTGTAACTTTCTGTGGATTGAAAATTTTCAAAGTCTATCTTCCTAATTTGAAGTCGAATCTCATCAATTGTTATATATTTGAGTGAGTTTGCAACATCTTGGTCAGATATCGTCGATTTACATCCATTGAAGCCCATTGAGGTCGATTGTAACTTTGTGTTGATTGAAAATTTTCAGAGTCTATCTTCCTAATTTGAAGTCGAATCTCATCACTTCTTATATATTTGAGTGAGTTTGCAACATCTTGGTCAGATATCGTCGATTTACATCCATTGAAGCCCATTGAGGTCGATTGTCACTTTGTGTTGATTGAAAATTTTCAAAGTCTATCTTCCTAATTTGGAGTCGAATCTCATCAATTCTTATATATTTGAGTGAGTTTGCAACATCTTTGTCAGATATCGTCGATTTACATCCATGGAAGCAGATTGAGGTCGATTGTAACTTTGTGTTGATTGAAAATTTTCAAAGTCTATCTTCCTAATTTGAAGTCGAATCTCATCACTTCTTATATATTTGAGTGAGTTTGCAACATCTTGGTCAGATATCGTCGATTTACATCCATTGAAGCAGATTGAGGTCGATTGTAACTTTCTGTGGATTGAAAATTTTCAAAGTCTATCTTCCTAATTTGAAGTCGAATCTCATCAATTCTTATATATTTGAGTGAGTTCGCATTTAACTCCGACAGATATCGTCGATTTACAGCCATTGAAGCCGATTGAGGTCGATTGTCACTTTGTGTTAATTGAAAATTTTCAAAGTCTATCTTCCTAATTTGAAGTCGAATCTCATCAATTCTTATATATTTGAGTGAGTTTGCAACATCTTGGTCAGATATCGTCGATTTACATCCATTGAAGCAGATTGAGGTCGATTGTAACTTTGTGTTGATTGAAAATTTTCAAAGTCTATCTTCCTAATTTGAAGTCGAATCTCATCACTTCTTATATATTTGAGTGAGTTTGCAACATCTTGGTCTGATATCGTCGATTTACATCCATTGAAGCAGATTGAGGTCGATTGTAACTTTCTGTGGATTGAAAATTTTCAAAGTCTATCTTCCTAATTTGAAGTCGAATCTCATCAATTGTTATATATTTGAGTGAGTTTGCAACATCTTGGTCAGATATCGTCGATTTACATCCATTGAAGCCCATTGAGGTCGATTGTAACTTTGTGTTGATTGAAAATTTTCAGAGTCTATCTTCCTAATTTGAAGTCGAATCTCATCACTTCTTATATATTTGAGTGAGTTTGCAACATCTTGGTCAGATATCGTCGATTTACATCCATTGAAGCCCATTGAGGTCGATTGTCACTTTGTGTTGATTGAAAATTTTCAAAGTCTATCTTCCTAATTTGGAGTCGAATCTCATCAATTCTTATATATTTGAGTGAGTTTGCAACATCTTGGTCAGATATCGTCGATTTACATCCATTGAAGCAGATTGAGGTCGATTGTAACTTTGTGTTGATTGAAAATTTTCAAAGTCTATCTTCCTAATTTGAAGTCGAATCTCATCACTTCTTATATATTTGAGTGAGTTTGCAACATCTTGGTCAGATATCGTCGATTTACATCCATTGGAGCAGATTGAGGTCGATTGTAACTTTCTGTGGATTGAAAACTTTCAAAGTCTATCTTCCTAAGTTGAAGTCGAGTCTCATCAATTCTTATATATTTGAGTGAGTTCGCATTTAACTCCGACAGATATCGTCGATTTACAGCCATTGAAGCCGATTGAGGTCGATTGTCACTTTGTGTTAATTGAAAATTTTCAAAGTCTATCTTCCTAATTTGAAGTCGAATCTCATCAATTGTTATATATTTGAGTGAGTTTGCAACATCTTGGTCAGATATCGTCGATTTACATCCATTGAAGCAGATTGAGCTCGATTGTCACTATGTGTTGATTGAAAATTTTCAAAGTCTATCTTCCTAAGTTGAAGTCGAGTCTCATCAATTCTTATATATTTGAGTGAGTTCGCATTTAACTTCGACAGATATCGTCGATTTACATCCATTGAAGCAGATTGAGGTCGATTGTCACTTTGTGTTGATTGGAAATTTTCAAAGTCTATCTTCCTAATTTGAAGTCGAATCTCATCAATTCTTATATATTTGAGTGAGTTTGGAACATCTTGGTCAGATATCGTCGATTTACATCCATTGAAGCCCATTGAGGTCGATTGTCACTTTGTGTTGATTGAAAATTTTCAAAGTCTATCTTCCTAATTTGGAGTCGAATCTCATCAATTCTTATATATTTGAGTGAGTTTGCAACATCTTGGTCAGATATCGTCGATTTACATCCATTGAAGCAGATTGAGGTCGATTGTAACTTTGTGTTGATTGAAAATTTTCAAAGTCTATCTTCCTAATTTGAAGTCGAATCTCATCACTTCTTATATATTTGAGTGAGTTTGCAACATCTTGGTCAGATATCGTCGATTTACATCCATTGAAGCAGATTGAGGTCGATTGTAACTTTGTGTGGATTGAAAATTTTCAAAGTCTATCTTCCTAATTTGAAGTCGGATCTCATCACTTCTTATATATTTGAGTGAGTTTGCAACATCTTGGTCAGATATCGTCGATTTACATCCATTGAAGCAGATTGAGGTCGATTGTAACTTTCTGTGGATTGAAAATTTTCAAAGTCTATCTTCCTAATTTGAAGTCGAATCTCATCAATTGTTATATATTTGAGTGAGTTTGCAACATCTTGGTCAGATATCGTCGATTTACATCCATTGAAGCCCATTGAGGTCGATTGTAACTTTGTGTTGATTGAAAATTTTCAGAGTCTATCTTCCTAATTTGAAGTCGAATCTCATCACTCCTTATATATTTGAGTGAGTTTGCAACATCTTGGTCAGATATCGTCGATTTACATCCATTGAAGCAGATTGAGGTCGATTGTAACTTTGTGTTGATTGAAAATTTTCAGAGTCCATCTTCCTAATTTGAAGTCGAATCTCATCACTTCTTATATATTTGAGTGAGTTTGCAACATCTTGGTCAGATATCGTCGATTTACATCCATTGAAGCAGATTGAGGTCGATTGTAACTTTGTGTTGATTGAAAATTTTCAAAGTCTATCTTCTTAATTTGAAGTCGAATCTCATCAATTCTTATATATTTGAGTGAGTTTGCAACATCTTGGTCAGATATCGTCGATTTACATCCATTGATGCCCATTGAGGTTAATTATCACTTTGTGTTGATTAAAAAATTTTCAAAATCTATCTTCCTAATTTGAAGTCGAATCTCATCAATTGTTATATATTTGAGTGAGTTTGCAACATCTTGGTCAGATATCGTCGATTTACTTCCATTGAAGCAGATTGAGGTCGATTGTAACTTTGTGTTGATTGAAAATTTTCAAAGTCTATCTTCCTAATTTGAAGTCGAATCTCATCAATTCTTATATATTTGAGTGAGTTTGCAACATCTTGGTCAGATATCGTCGATTTACATCCATTGAAGCAGATTGAGGTCGATTGTAACTTTGTGTTGATTGAAAATTTGCAAAGTCTATCTTCCTAATTTGAAGTCGAATCTCATCAATTCTTATATATTTGAGTGAGCTTGCAACATCTTGATCAGATATCGTCGATTTACATCCATTGAAGCCCATTGAGGTCGATTGTCACTTTGTGTTGATTGAAAATTTTCAAAGTCTATCTTCCTAATTTGGAGTCGAATCTCATCACTTCTTATATATTTGAGTGAGTTTGCAACATCTTGGTCAGATATCGTCGATTTACATCCATTGAAGCAGATTGAGGTCGATTGTAACTTTGTGTTGATTGAAAATTTTCAGAGTCCATCTTCCTAATTTGAAGTCGAATCTCATCACTTCTTATATATTTGGGTGAGTTTGCAACATCTTGGTCAGATATCGTCGATTTACATCCATTGAAGCAGATTGAGGTCGATTGTAACTTTGTGTTGATTGAAAATTTTCAAAGTCTATCTTCCTAATTTGAAGTCGAATCTCATCAATTCTTATATATTTGAGTGAGTTTGCAACATCTTGGTCAGATATCGTCGATTTACATCCATTGATGCCCATTGAGGTTAATTATCACTTTGTGTTGATTAAAAAATTTTCAAAATCTATCTTCCTAATTTGAAGTCGAATCTCATCAATTGTTATATATTTGAGTGAGTTTGCAACATCTTGGTCAGATATCGTCGATTTACTTCCATTGAAGCAGATTGAGGTCGATTGTAACTTTGTGTTGATTGAAAATTTTCAAAGTCTATCTTCCTAATTTGAAGTCGAATCTCATCAATTCTTATATATTTGAGTGAGTTTGCAACATCTTGGTCAGATATCGTCGATTTACATCCATTGAAGCAGATTGAGGTCGATTGTAACTTTGTGTTGATTGAAAATTTTCAAAGTCTATCTTCCTAATTTGAAGTCGAATCTCATCACTTCTTATATATTTGAGTAAGTTTGCAACATCTTGGTCAGATATCGTCGATTTACATCCATTGAAGCAGATTGAGGTCGATTGTAACTTTGTGTGGATTGAAAATTTTTTAAGTCTATCTTCCTAATTTGAAGTCGAATCTCATCAATTCTTATATATTTGAGTGAGTTTGCAACATCTTGGTCAGATATCGTCGATTTACATCCATTGAAGCCCATTGAGGTTGATTATCACTTTGTGTTGATTGAAAATTTTCAAAGTCTATTTTCCTAATTTGAAGTCGAATCTCATCAATTGTTATATATTTGACTGAGTTTGCAACATCTTGGTCAGATATCGTCGATTTACATCCATTGAAGCCCATTGAGGTCGATTGTCACTTTGTGTTGATTGAAAATTTTCAAAGTCTATCTTCCTAATTTGGAGTCGAATCTCATCAATTCTTATATATTTGAGTGAGTTTGCAACATCTTGGTCAGATATCGTCGATTTACATCCATTGAAGCAGATTGAGGTCGATTGTAACTTTGTGTTGATTGAAAATTTTCAAAGTCTATCTTCCTAATTTGAAGTCGAATCTCATCACTTCTTATATATTTGAGTGAGTTTGCAACATCTTGGTCAGATATCGTCGATTTACATCCATTGAAGCAGATTGAGGTCGATTGTAACTTTGTGTGGATTGAAAATTTTCAAAGTCTATCTTCCTAATTTGAAGTCGGATCTCATCACTTCTTATATATTTGAGTGAGTTTGCAACATCTTGGTCAGATATCGTCGATTTACATCCATTGAAGCAGATTGAGGTCGATTGTAACTTTCTGTGGATTGAAAATTTTCAAAGTCTATCTTCCTAATTTGAAGTCGAATCTCATCAATTGTTATATATTTGAGTGAGTTTGCAACATCTTGGTCAGATATCGTCGATTTACATCCATTGAAGCCCATTGAGGTCGATTGTAACTTTGTGTTGATTGAAAATTTTCAGAGTCTATCTTCCTAATTTGAAGTCGAATCTCATCACTCCTTATATATTTGAGTGAGTTTGCAACATCTTGGTCAGATATCGTCGATTTACATCCATTGAAGCAGATTGAGGTCGATTGTAACTTTGTGTTGATTGAAAATTTTCAGAGTCCATCTTCCTAATTTGAAGTCGAATCTCATCACTTCTTATATATTTGAGTGAGTTTGCAACATCTTGGTCAGATATCGTCGATTTACATCCATTGAAGCAGATTGAGGTCGATTGTAACTTTGTGTTGATTGAAAATTTTCAAAGTCTATCTTCTTAATTTGAAGTCGAATCTCATCAATTCTTATATATTTGAGTGAGTTTGCAACATCTTGGTCAGATATCGTCGATTTACATCCATTGATGCCCATTGAGGTTAATTATCACTTTGTGTTGATTAAAAAATTTTCAAAATCTATCTTCCTAATTTGAAGTCGAATCTCATCAATTGTTATATATTTGAGTGAGTTTGCAACATCTTGGTCAGATATCGTCGATTTACTTCCATTGAAGCAGATTGAGGTCGATTGTAACTTTGTGTTGATTGAAAATTTTCAAAGTCTATCTTCCTAATTTGAAGTCGAATCTCATCAATTCTTATATATTTGAGTGAGTTTGCAACATCTTGGTCAGATATCGTCGATTTACATCCATTGAAGCAGATTGAGGTCGATTGTAACTTTGTGTTGATTGAAAATTTGCAAAGTCTATCTTCCTAATTTGAAGTCGAATCTCATCAATTCTTATATATTTGAGTGAGCTTGCAACATCTTGGTCAGATATCGTCGATTTACATCCATTGAAGCCCATTGAGGTCGATTGTCACTTTGTGTTGATTGAAAATTTTCAAAGTCTATCTTCCTAATTTGGAGTCGAATCTCATCACTTCTTATATATTTGAGTGAGTTTGCAACATCTTGGTCAGATATCGTCGATTTACATCCATTGAAGCAGATTGAGGTCGATTGTAACTTTGTGTTGATTGAAAATTTTCAGAGTCCATCTTCCTAATTTGAAGTCGAATCTCATCACTTCTTATATATTTGGGTGAGTTTGCAACATCTTGGTCAGATATCGTCGATTTACATCCATTGAAGCAGATTGAGGTCGATTGTAACTTTGTGTTGATTGAAAATTTTCAAAGTCTATCTTCCTAATTTGAAGTCGAATCTCATCAATTCTTATATATTTGAGTGAGTTTGCAACATCTTGGTCAGATATCGTCGATTTACATCCATTGATGCCCATTGAGGTTAATTATCACTTTGTGTTGATTAAAAAATTTTCAAAATCTATCTTCCTAATTTGAAGTCGAATCTCATCAATTGTTATATATTTGAGTGAGTTTGCAACATCTTGGTCAGATATCGTCGATTTACTTCCATTGAAGCAGATTGAGGTCGATTGTAACTTTGTGTTGATTGAAAATTTTCAAAGTCTATCTTCCTAATTTGAAGTCGAATCTCATCAATTCTTATATATTTGAGTGAGTTTGCAACATCTTGGTCAGATATCGTCGATTTACATCCATTGAAGCAGATTGAGGTCGATTGTAACTTTGTGTTGATTGAAAATTTTCAAAGTCTATCTTCCTAATTTGAAGTCGAATCTCATCACTTCTTATATATTTGAGTAAGTTTGCAACATCTTGGTCAGATATCGTCGATTTACATCCATTGAAGCAGATTGAGGTCGATTGTAACTTTGTGTGGATTGAAAATTTTTTAAGTCTATCTTCCTAATTTGAAGTCGAATCTCATCAATTCTTATATATTTGAGTGAGTTTGCAACATCTTGGTCAGATATCGTCGATTTACATCCATTGAAGCCCATTGAGGTTGATTATCACTTTGTGTTGATTGAAAATTTTCAAAGTCTATTTTCCTAATTTGAAGTCGAATCTCATCAATTGTTATATATTTGACTGAGTTTGCAACATCTTGGTCAGATATCGTCGATTTACATCCATTGAAGCCCATTGAGGTCGATTGTAACTTTGTGTTGATTGAAAATTTTCAGAGTCTATCTTCCTAATTTGAAGTCGAATCTCATCACTTCTTATATATTTGAGTGAGTTTGCAACATCTTGGTCAGATATCGTCGATTTACATCCATTGAAGCAGATTGAGGTCGATTGTAACTTTGTGTTGATTGAAAATTTTCAAAGTCTATCTTCCTAATTTGAAGTCGAATCTCATCAATTCTCATATATTTGAGTGAGTTTGCAACATCTTGGTCAGATATCGTCGATTTACATCCATTGATGCCCATTGAGGTTGATTATCACTTTGTGTTGATTAAAAAATTTTCAAAATCTATCTTCCTAATTTGAAGTCGAATCTCATCAATTGTTATATATTTGAGTGAGTTTGCAACATCTTGGTCAGATATCGTCGATTTACTTCCATTGAAGCAGATTGAGGTCGATTGTAACTTTGTGTTGATTGAAAATTTTCAAAGTCTATCTTCCTAATTTGAAGTCGAATCTCATCAATTCTTATATATTTGAGTGAGTTTGGAACATCTTGGTCAGATATCGTCGATTTACATCCATTGAAGCAGATTGAGCTCGATTGTCACTATGTGTTGATTGAAAATTTTCAAAGTCTATCTTCCTAATTTGAAGTCGAATCTCATCAATTCTTATATATTTGAGTGAGTTTGGAACATCTTGGTCAGATATCGTCGATTTACATCCATTGAAGCCCATTGAGGTCGATTGTCACTTTGTGTTGATTGAAAATTTTCAAAGTCTATCTTCCTAATTTGAAGTCGAATCTCATCAATTGTTATATATTTGATTGAGTTTGCAACATCTTGGTCAGATATCGTCGATTTACATCCATTGAAGCCCATTGAGGTCGATTGTAACTTTGTGTTGATTGAAAATTTTCAAAGTCTATCTTCCTAATTTGGAGTCGAATCTCATCAATTCTTATATATTTGAGTGAGTTTGCAACATCTTGGTCAGATATCGTCGAATTACATCCATTGAAGCAGATTGAGGTCGATTGTAACTTTGTGTTGATTGAAAATTTTCAAAGTCTATCTTCCTAATTTGAAGTCGAATCTCATCAATTCTTATATATTTGAGTGAGTTTGCAACATCTTGGTCAGATATCGTCGATTTACATCCATTGAAGCAGATTGAGGTCGATTGTAACTTTGTGTTGATTGAAAATTTTCAAAGTCTATCTTCCTAATTTGAAGTCGAATCTCATCAATTGTTATATATTTGAGTGAGTTTGCAACATCTTGGTCAGATATCGTCGATTTACATCCATTGAAGCCCATTGAGGTTGATTATCCCTTTGTGTTGATTGAAAATTTTCAAAGTCTATCTTCCAAATTTGAAGTCGAATCTCATCAATTGTTATATATTTCAGTGAGTTTGCAACATCTTGGTCAGATATCGTCGATTTACATCCATTGAAGCAGATTGAGGTCGATTGTAACTTTGTGTTGATTGAAAATTTTCAAAGTCTATCTTCCTAATTTGAAGTCGAATCTCATCAATTCTTATATATTTGAGTGAGTTTGCAACATCTTGGTCAGATATCGTCGATTTACATCCATTGATGCCCATTGAGGTTGATTATCACTTTGTGTTGATTAAAAAATTTTCAAAATCTATCTTCCTAATTTGAAGTCGAATCTCATCAATTGTTATATATTTGAGTGAGTTTGCAACATCTTGGTCAGATATCGTCGATTTACTTCCATTGAAGCAGATTGAGGTCGATTGTAACTTTGTGTTGATTGAAAATTTTCAAAGTCTATCTTCCTAATTTGAAGTCGAATTTCATCAATTCTTATATATTTGAGTGAGTTTGGAACATCTTGGTCAGATATCGTCGATTTACATCCATTGAAGCAGATTGAGCTCGATTGTCACTATGTGTTGATTGAAAATTTTCAAAGTCTATCTTCCTAATTTGGAGTCGAATCTCATCAATTCTTATATATTTGAGTGAGTTTGCAACATCTTGGTCAGATATCGTCGATTTACATCCATTGAAGCAGATTGAGGTCGATTGTAACTTTGTGTTGATTGAAAATTTTCAAAGTCTATCTTCCTAATTTGAAGTCGAATCTCATCACTTCTTATATATTTGAGTGAGTTTGCAACATCTTGGTCAGATATCGTCGATTTACATCCATTGAAGCAGATTGAGGTCGATTGTAACTTTGTGTGGATTGAAAATTTTCAAAGTCTATCTTCCTAATTTGAAGTCGAATCTCATCAATTGTTATATATTTGAGTGAGTTTGCAACATCTTGGTCAGATATCGTCGATTTACATCCATTGAAGCCCATTGAGGTCGATTGTAACTTTGTGTTGATTGAAAATTTTCAGAGTCTATCTTCCTAATTTGAAGTCGAATCTCATCACTTCTTATATATTTGAGTGAGTTTGCAACATCTTGGTCAGATATCGTCGATTTACATCCATTGAAGCCCATTGAGGTCGATTGTCACTTTGTGTTGATTGAAAATTTTCAAAGTCTATCTTCCTAATTTGGAGTCGAATTTCATCAATTCTTATATATTTGAGTGAGTTTGCAACATCTTGGTCAGATATCGTCGATTTACATCCATTGAAGCAGATTGAGGTCGATTGTAACTTTCTGTGGATTGAAAATTTTCAAAGTCTATCTTCCTAATTTGAAGTCGAATCTCATCAATTCTTATATATTTGAGTGAGTTTGCAACATCTTGGTCAGATATCGTCGATTTACATCCATTGAAGCCCATTGAGGTCGATTGTAACTTTGTGTTGATTGAAAATTTTCAGAGTCTATCTTCCTAATTTGAAGTCGAATCTCATCACTTCTTATATATTTGAGTGAGTTTGCAACATCTTGGTCAGATATCGTCGATTTACATCCATTGAAGCAGATTGAGGTCGATTGTAACTTTGTGTGGATTGAAAATTTTCAAAGTCTATCTTCCTAATTTGGAGTCGAATCTCATCAATTCTTATATATTTGAGTGAGCTTGCAACATCTTGGTCAGATATCGTCGATTTACATCCATTGAAGCCCATTGAGGTCGATTGTAACTTTGTGTTGATTGAAAATTTTCAGAGTCTATCTTCCTAATTTGAAGTCGAATCTCATCACTTCTTATATATTTGAGTGAGTTTGCAACATCTTGGTCAGATATCGTCGATTTACATCCATTGAAGCAGATTGAGGTCGATTGTAACTTTGTGTTGATTGAAAATTTTCAAAGTCTATCTTCCTAATTTGAAGTCGAATCTCATCAATTCTCATATATTTGAGTGAGTTTGCAACATCTTGGTCAGATATCGTCGATTTACATCCATTGATGCCCATTGAGGTTGATTATCACTTTGTGTTGATTAAAAAATTTTCAAAATCTATCTTCCTAATTTGAAGTCGAATCTCATCAATTGTTATATATTTGAGTGAGTTTGCAACATCTTGGTCAGATATCGTCGATTTACTTCCATTGAAGCAGATTGAGGTCGATTGTAACTTTGTGTTGATTGAAAATTTTCAAAGTCTATCTTCCTAATTTGAAGTCGAATCTCATCAATTCTTATATATTTGAGTGAGTTTGGAACATCTTGGTCAGATATCGTCGATTTACATCCATTGAAGCAGATTGAGCTCGATTGTCACTATGTGTTGATTGAAAATTTTCAAAGTCTATCTTCCTAATTTGAAGTCGAATCTCATCAATTCTTATATATTTGAGTGAGTTTGGAACATCTTGGTCAGATATCGTCGATTTACATCCATTGAAGCCCATTGAGGTCGATTGTCACTTTGTGTTGATTGAAAATTTTCAAAGTCTATCTTCCTAATTTGAAGTCGAATCTCATCAATTGTTATATATTTGATTGAGTTTGCAACATCTTGGTCAGATATCGTCGATTTACATCCATTGAAGCCCATTGAGGTCGATTGTAACTTTGTGTTGATTGAAAATTTTCAAAGTCTATCTTCCTAATTTGGAGTCGAATCTCATCAATTCTTATATATTTGAGTGAGTTTGCAACATCTTGGTCAGATATCGTCGAATTACATCCATTGAAGCAGATTGAGGTCGATTGTAACTTTGTGTTGATTGAAAATTTTCAAAGTCTATCTTCCTAATTTGAAGTCGAATCTCATCAATTCTTATATATTTGAGTGAGTTTGCAACATCTTGGTCAGATATCGTCGATTTACATCCATTGAAGCAGATTGAGGTCGATTGTAACTTTGTGTTGATTGAAAATTTTCAAAGTCTATCTTCCTAATTTGAAGTCGAATCTCATCAATTGTTATATATTTGAGTGAGTTTGCAACATCTTGGTCAGATATCGTCGATTTACATCCATTGAAGCCCATTGAGGTTGATTATCCCTTTGTGTTGATTGAAAATTTTCAAAGTCTATCTTCCAAATTTGAAGTCGAATCTCATCAATTGTTATATATTTCAGTGAGTTTGCAACATCTTGGTCAGATATCGTCGATTTACATCCATTGAAGCAGATTGAGGTCGATTGTAACTTTGTGTTGATTGAAAATTTTCAAAGTCTATCTTCCTAATTTGAAGTCGAATCTCATCAATTCTTATATATTTGAGTGAGTTTGCAACATCTTGGTCAGATATCGTCGATTTACATCCATTGATGCCCATTGAGGTTGATTATCACTTTGTGTTGATTAAAAAATTTTCAAAATCTATCTTCCTAATTTGAAGTCGAATCTCATCAATTGTTATATATTTGAGTGAGTTTGCAACATCTTGGTCAGATATCGTCGATTTACTTCCATTGAAGCAGATTGAGGTCGATTGTAACTTTGTGTTGATTGAAAATTTTCAAAGTCTATCTTCCTAATTTGAAGTCGAATTTCATCAATTCTTATATATTTGAGTGAGTTTGGAACATCTTGGTCAGATATCGTCGATTTACATCCATTGAAGCAGATTGAGCTCGATTGTCACTATGTGTTGATTGAAAATTTTCAAAGTCTATCTTCCTAATTTGGAGTCGAATCTCATCAATTCTTATATATTTGAGTGAGTTTGCAACATCTTGGTCAGATATCGTCGATTTACATCCATTGAAGCAGATTGAGGTCGATTGTAACTTTGTGTTGATTGAAAATTTTCAAAGTCTATCTTCCTAATTTGAAGTCGAATCTCATCACTTCTTATATATTTGAGTGAGTTTGCAACATCTTGGTCAGATATCGTCGATTTACATCCATTGAAGCAGATTGAGGTCGATTGTAACTTTGTGTGGATTGAAAATTTTCAAAGTCTATCTTCCTAATTTGAAGTCGAATCTCATCAATTGTTATATATTTGAGTGAGTTTGCAACATCTTGGTCAGATATCGTCGATTTACATCCATTGAAGCCCATTGAGGTCGATTGTAACTTTGTGTTGATTGAAAATTTTCAGAGTCTATCTTCCTAATTTGAAGTCGAATCTCATCACTTCTTATATATTTGAGTGAGTTTGCAACATCTTGGTCAGATATCGTCGATTTACATCCATTGAAGCCCATTGAGGTCGATTGTCACTTTGTGTTGATTGAAAATTTTCAAAGTCTATCTTCCTAATTTGGAGTCGAATTTCATCAATTCTTATATATTTGAGTGAGTTTGCAACATCTTGGTCAGATATCGTCGATTTACATCCATTGAAGCAGATTGAGGTCGATTGTAACTTTCTGTGGATTGAAAATTTTCAAAGTCTATCTTCCTAATTTGAAGTCGAATCTCATCAATTCTTATATATTTGAGTGAGTTTGCAACATCTTGGTCAGATATCGTCGATTTACATCCATTGAAGCCCATTGAGGTCGATTGTAACTTTGTGTTGATTGAAAATTTTCAGAGTCTATCTTCCTAATTTGAAGTCGAATCTCATCACTTCCTATATATTTGAGTGAGTTTGCAACATCTTGGTCAGATATCGTCGATTTACATCCATTGAAGCAGATTGAGGTCGATTGTAACTTTGTGTTGATTGAAAATTTTCAAAGTCTATCTTCCTAATTTGGAGTCGAATCTCATCAATTCTTATATATTTGAGTGAGTTTGCAACATCTTGGTCAGATATCGTCGATTTACATCCATTGAAGCAGATTGAGGTCGATTGTAACTTTGTGTTGATTGAAAATTTTCAAAGTCTATCTTCCTAATTTGAAGTCGAATCTCATCACTTCTTATATATTTGAGTGAGTTTGCAACATCTTGGTCAGATATCGTCGATTTACATCCATTGAAGCAGATTGAGGTCGATTGTAACTTTGTGTGGATTGAAAATTTTCAAAGTCTATCTTCCTAATTTGGAGTCGAATCTCATCAATTCTTATATATTTGAGTGAGTTTGCAACATCTTGGTCAGATATCGTCGATTTACATCCATTGAAGCAGATTGAGGTCGATTGTAACTTTCTGTGGATTGAAAATTTTCAAAGTCTATCTTCCTAATTTGAAGTCGAATCTCATCAATTCTTATATATTTGAGTGAGTTTGCAACATCTTGGTCAGATATCGTCGATTTACATCCATTGAAGCCCATTGAGGTCGATTGTAACTTTGTGTTGATTGAAAATTTTCAGAGTCTATCTTCCTAATTTGAAGTCGAATCTCATCACTTCCTATATATTTGAGTGAGTTTGCAACATCTTGGTCAGATATCGTCGATTTACATCCATTGAAGCAGATTGAGGTCGATTGTAACTTTGTGTGGATTGAAAATTTTCAAAGTCTATCTTCCTAATTTGAAGTCGAATCTCATCAATTCTTATATATTTGAGTGAGTTTGCAACATCTTGGTCAGATATCGTCGATTTACATCCATTGATGCCCATTGAGGTTGATTATCACTTTGTGTTGATTAAAAAATTTTCAAAATCTACCTTCCTAATTTGAAGTCGAATCTCATCAAGTGTTATATATTTGAGTGAGTTTGCAACTATCTTGGTCAGATATCGTCGATTTACATCCATTGAAGCCCATTGAGGTCGATTTTCACTTTGTGTTGATTGAAAATTTTCAAAGTCTATCTTCCTAATTTGGAGTCGAATCTCATCAATTCTTATATATTTGAGTGAGTTTGCAACATCTTGGTCAGATATCGTCGATTTACATCCATTGAAGCAGATTGAGGTCGATTGTAACTTTGTGTTGATTGAAAATTTTCAAAGTCTATCTTCCTAATTTGAAGTCGAATCTCATCAATTCTTATATATTTGAGTGAGTTTGCAACATCTTGGTCAGATATCGTCGATTTACATCCATTGAAGCCCATTGAGGTTGATTATCACTTTGTGTTGATTGAAAATTTTCAAAGTCTATTTTCCTAATTTGAAGTCGAATCTCATCAATTGTTATATATTTGACTGAGTTTGCAACATCTTGGTCAGATATCGTCGATTTACATCCATTGAAGCCCATTGAGGTCGATTGTAACTTTGTGTTGATTGAAAATTTTCAGAGTCTATCTTCCTAATTTGAAGTCGAATCTCATCACTTCTTATATATTTGAGTGAGTTTGCAACATCTTGGTCAGATATCGTCGATTTACATCCATTGAAGCAGATTGAGGTCGATTGTAACTTTGTGTTGATTGAAAATTTTCAAAGTCTATCTTCCTAATTTGAAGTCGAATCTCATCACTTCTTATATATTTGAGTAAGTTTGCAACATCTTGGTCAGATATCGTCGATTTACATCCATTGAAGCAGATTGAGGTCGATTGTAACTTTGTGTGGATTGAAAATTTTCAAAGTCTATCTTCCTAATTTGAAGTCGAATCTCATCAATTCTTATATATTTGAGTGAGTTTGCAACATCTTGGTCAGATATCGTCGATTTACATCCATTGAAGCCCATTGAGGTTGATTATCACTTTGTGTTGATTGAAAATTTTCAAAGTCTATTTTCCTAATTTGAAGTCGAATCTCATCAATTGTTATATATTTGAGTGAGTTTGCAACATCTTGGTCAGATATCGTCGATTTACATCCATTGAAGCCCATTGAGGTCGATTGTAACTTTGTGTTGATTGAAAATTTTCAGAGTCTATCTTCCTAATTTGAAGTCGACTCTCATCACTTCTTATATATTTGAGTGAGTTTGCAACATCTTGGTCAGATATCGTCGATTTACATCCATTGAAGCCCATTGAGGTCGATTGTAACTTTGTGTTGATTGAAAATTTTCAGAGTCTATCTTCCTAATTTGAAGTCGAATCTCATCACTTCTTATATATTTGAGTGAGTTTGCAACATCTTGGTCAGATATCGTCGATTTACATCCATTGAAGCAGATTGAGTTCGATTGTAACTTTGTGTTGATTGAAAATTTTCAAAGTCTATCTTCCTAATTTGAAGTCGAATCTCATCAATTCTTATATATTTGAGTGAGTTTGCAACATCTTGGTCAGATATCGTCGATTTACATCCATTGATGCCCATTGAGGTTGATTATCACTTTGTGTTGATTAAAAAATTTTCAAAATCTATCTTCCTAAGTTGAAGTCGAATCTCATCAATTGTTATATATTTGAGTGAGTTTGCAACATCTTGGTCAGATATCGTCGATTTACTTCCATTGAAGCAGATTGAGGTCGATTGTAACTTTGTGTTGATTGAAAATTTTCAAAGTCTATCTTCCTAATTTGAAGTCGAATCTCATCAATTCTTATATATTTGAGTGAGTTTGCAACATCTTGGTCAGATATCGTCGATTTACATCAATTGAAGCAGATTGAGCTCGATTGTCACTATGTGTTGATTGAAAATTTTCAAAGTCTATCTTCCTAAGTTGAAGTCGAGTCTCATCAATTCTTATATATTTGAGTGAGTTCGCAACATCTTGGTCAGATATCGTCGATTTACATCCATTGAAGCAGATTGAGGTCGATTGTAACTTTGTGTTGATTGAAAATTTTCAAAGTCTATTTTCCTAATTTGAAGTCAAATCTCATCAATTTTTATATATTTGAGTGACTTCGCAACATCTTGGTCAGATATCGTCGATTTACATCCATTGAAGTCCATTGAGGTTGATTATCTCTTTGTGTTGATTGAAAATTTTCAAAGTCTATCTTCCTAATTTGAAGTCGAATCTCATCAATTGTTATATATTTGAGTGAGTTTGTAACATCTTGGTCAGATATAGTCGATTTACATCCATTGAAGCCCATTGAGGTCGATTGTAACTTTGTGTTGATTGAAAATTTTCAAAGTCTATCTTCCTAATTTGGAGTCGAATCCCATCAATTCTTATATATTTGAGTGAGTTTGCAACATCTTGTTCAGATATCGTCGATTTACAGCCATTGAAGCAGAATGAGGTCGATTGTAACTTTGTGTTGATTGAAAATTTTCAAAGTCTATCTTCCTAAGTTGAAGTCGAGTCTCATCAATTCTTATATATTTGAGTGAGTTCGCATTTAACTTCGACAGATATCGTCGATTTACAGCCATTGAAGCCGATTGAGGTCGATTGTCACTTTGTGTTAATTGAAAATTTTCAAAGTCTATCTTCCTAATTTGAAGTCGAATCTCATCAATTCTTATATATTTGAGTGAGTTTGCAACATCTTGGTCAGATATCGTCGATTTACATCCATTGAAGCAGATTGAGCTCGATTGTCACTATGTGTTGATTGAAAATTTTCAAAGCCTATCTTCCTAAGTTGAAGTCGAGTCTCATCAATTCTTATATATTTGAGTGAGTTCGCATTTAACTTCGACAGATATCGTCGATTTACATCCATTGAAGCCCATTGAGGTCGATTGTCACTTTGTGTTGATTGAAAATTTTCAAAGTCTATCTTCCTAATTTGAAGTCGAATCTCATCAATTGTTATATATTTGAGTGAGTTTGCAACATCTTGGTCAGATATCGTCGATTTACTTCCATTGAAGCAGATTGAGGTCGATTGTAACTTTGTGTTGATTGAAAATTTTCAAAGTCTATCTTCCTAATTTGAAGTCGAATCTCATCAATTCTTATATATTTGAGTGAGTTTGCAACATCTTGGTCAGATATCGTCGATTTACATCAATTGAAGCAGATTGAGCTCGATTGTCACTATGTGTTGATTGAAAATTTTCAAAGTCTATCTTCCTAAGTTGAAGTCGAGTCTCATCAATTCTTATATATTTGAGTGAGTTCGCAACATCTTGGTCAGATATCGTCGATTTACATCCATTGAAGCAGATTGAGGTCGATTGTAACTTTGTGTTGATTGAAAATTTTCAAAGTCTATTTTCCTAATTTGAAGTCAAATCTCATCAATTTTTATATATTTGAGTGACTTCGCAACATCTTGGTCAGATATCGTCGATTTACATCCATTGAAGCCCATTGAGGTTGATTATCTCTTTGTGTTGATTGAAAATTTTCAAAGTCTATCTTCCTAATTTGAAGTCGAATCTCATCAATTGTTATATATTTGAGTGAGTTTGTAACATCTTGGTCAGATATAGTCGATTTACATCCATTGAAGCCCATTGAGGTCGATTGTAACTTTGTGTTGATTGAAAATTTTCAAAGTCTATCTTCCTAATTTGGAGTCGAATCCCATCAATTCTTATATATTTGAGTGAGTTTGCAACATCTTGTTCAGATATCGTCGATTTACAGCCATTGAAGCAGAATGAGGTCGATTGTAACTTTGTGTTGATTGAAAATTTTCAAAGTCTATCTTCCTAAGTTGAAGTCGAGTCTCATCAATTCTTATATATTTGAGTGAGTTCGCATTTAACTTCGACAGATATCGTCGATTTACAGCCATTGAAGCCGATTGAGGTCGATTGTCACTTTGTGTTAATTGAAAATTTTCAAAGTCTATCTTCCTAATTTGAAGTCGAATCTCATCAATTCTTATATATTTGAGTGAGTTTGCAACATCTTGGTCAGATATCGTCGATTTACATCCATTGAAGCAGATTGAGCTCGATTGTCACTATGTGTTGATTGAAAATTTTCAAAGTCTATCTTCCTAAGTTGAAGTCGAGTCTCATCAATTCTTATATATTTGAGTGAGTTCGCATTTAACTTCGACAGATATCGTCGATTTACATCCATTGAAGCCCATTGAGGTCGATTGTCACTTTGTGTTGATTGAAAATTTTCAAAGTCTATCTTCCTAATTTGAAATCGAATCTCATCACTTCTTAAATATTTGAGTGAGTTTGCAACATCTTGGTCAGATATCGTCGATTTACTTCCATTGAAGCAGATTGAGGTCGATTGTCACTATGTGTTGATTGAAAATTTTCAAAGTCTATCTTCCTAAGTTGAAGTCGAGTCTCATCAATTCTTATATATTTGAGTGAGTTCGCATTTAACTTCGACAGATATAATCGATTTACATCCATTGAGGACCATTGAGGTCGATTGTCACTTTGTGTTGATTGCAAATTTCCAAAGTCTATTTTCCTAATTTGAAGTCGAATCTCATCAATTTTTATATATTTGAGTGAGTTTGCAACATCTTGGTCAGATATAGTCGATTTACATCCATTGAAGCCCATTGAGGTCGATTGTAACTTTGTGTTGATTGAAAATTTTCAAAGTCTATCTTCCTAATTTGGAGTCGAATCCCATCAATTCTTATATATTTGAGTGAGTTTGCAACATCTTGGTCAGATATCGTCGATTTACAGCCATTGAAGCAGAATGAGGTCGATTGTAACTTTGTGTTGATTGAAAATTTTCAAAGTCTATCTTCCTAATTTGAAGTCGAATCTCATCAATTGTTATATATTTGAGTGAGTTTGCAACATCTTGGTCAGATATCGTCGATTTACATCCATTGAAGCAGAATGAGCTCGATTGTCACTATGTGTTGATTGAAAATTTTCAAAGTCTATCTCCCTAAGTTGAAGTCGAGTCTCATCAATTCTTATATATTTGAGTGAGTTCGCATTTAACTTCGACAGATATCGTCGATTTACATCCATTGAAGCCGATTGAGGTCGATTGTCACTTTGTGTTAATTGAAAATTTTCAAAGTCTATCTTCCTAATTTGAAGTCGAATCTCATCAATTCTTATATATTTGAGTGAGTTTGCAACATCTTGGTCAGATATCGTCGATTTACATCCATTGAAGCAGATTGAGCTCGATTGTCACTATGTGTTGATTGAAAATTTTCAAAGTCTATCTTCCTAATTTGAAGTCGAATCTCATAAATTCTCATATATTCAAGTGAGTTTGCAACATCTTGGTAAGATATCGTCGATTTACATCCATTGAAGCAGATTGAGGTCGATTGTCACTTTGTGTTGATTGAAAATTTTCAAAGTCTATTTTCCTAAGTTGAAGCCGAGTCTTATCAATTCTTTTATATATTTGAGTGAGTTCGCATTTAACTTCGACAGATATCGTCGATTTACATCCATTGAAGCCCATTGAGGTCGATTGTAACTTTGTGTTGATTGAAAATTTTCAAAGTCTATCTTCCTAATTTGGAGTCGAATCCCATCAATTCTTATATATTTGAGTGAGTTTGCAACATCTTGGTCAGATATCGTCGATTTACAGCCATTGAAGCAGAATGAGGTCGATTGTAACTTTGTGTTGATTGAAAATTTTCTAAGTCTATCTTCTTAATTTGAAGTCGAATCCCCTCAATTCTTATATATTTGAGTGAGTTTGCAACATCTTGGTCAGATATCGTCGATTTACATCCATTGAAGCAGAATGAGGTCGATTGTAACTTTGTGTTGATTGAAAATTTTCAAAGTCTATCTTCCTAATTTGGAGTCGAATCCCATCAATTCTTATATATTTGAGTGAGTTTGCAACATCTTGGTCAGATATCGTCGATTTACAGCCATTGAAGCAGAATGAGGTCGATTGTAACTTTGTGTTGATTGAAAATTTTCAAAGTCTATCTTCCTAATTTGAAGTCGAATCTCATCAATTGTTATATATTTGAGTGAGTTTGCAACATCTTGGTCAGATATCGTCGATTTACATCGATTGAAGCAGATTGAGCTCGATTGTCACTATGTGTTGATTGAAAATTTTCAAAGTCTATCTTCCCAAGTTGAAGTCAAGTCTCTTCAATTCTTATATATTTGAGTGAGTTCGCATTTAACTTCGACAGATATCGTCGATTTACAGCCATTGAAGCCGATTGAGGTCGATTGTCACTTTGTGTTAATTGAAAATTTTCAAAGTCTATCTTCCTAATTTGAAGTCGAATCTCATCAATTCTTATATATTTGAGTGAGTTTGCAACATCTTGGTCAGATATCGTCGATTTACATCCATTGAAGCAGATTGAGCTCGATTGTCACTATGTGTTGATTGAAAATTTTCAAAGTCTATCTTCCCAAGTTGAAGTCAAGTCTCATCAATTCTTATATATTTGAGTGAGTTCGCATTTAACTTCGACAGATATCGTCGATTTACAGCCATTGAAGCCGATTGAGGTCGATTGTCACTTTGTGTTAATTGAAAATTTTCAAAGTCTATCTTCCTAATTTGAAGTCGAATCTCATCAATTCTTATATATTTGAGTGAGTTTGCAACATCTTGGTCAGATATCGTCGATTTACATCCATTGAAGCAGATTGAGCTCGATTGTCACTATGTGTTGATTGAAAATTTTCAAAGTCTATCTTCCTAATTTGAAATCGAATCTCATCACTTCTTAAATATTTGAGTGAGTTTGCAACATCTTGGTCAGATATCGTCGATTTACATCCATTGAAGCAGATTGAGCTCGATTGTCACTATGTGTTGATTGAAAATTTTCAAAGTCTATCTTCCCAAGTTGAAGTCAAGTCTCATCAATTCTTATATATTTGAGTGAGTTCGCATTTAACTTCGACAGATATCGTCGATTTACAGCCATTGAAGCCGATTGAGGTCGATTGTCACTTTGTGTTAATTGAAAATTTTCAAAGTCTATCTTCCTAATTTGAAATCGAATCTCATCACTTCTTAAATATTTGAGTGAGTTTGCAACATCTTGGTCAGATATCGTCGATTTACTTCCATTGAAGCAGATTGAGGTCGATTGTAACTTTGTGTTGATTGAAAATTTTCAAAGTCTATCTTCCTAATTTGAAGTCGAATCTCATCAATTCTTATATATTTGAGTGAGTTTGCAACATCTTGGTCAGATATCGTCGATTTACATCCATTGAAGCAGATTGAGCTCGATTGTCACTATGTGTTGATTGAAAATTTTCAAAGTCTATCTTCCTAAGTTGAAGTCGAGTCTCATCAATTCTTATATATTTGAGTGAGTTCGCATTTAACTTCGACAGATATCGTCGATTTACATCCATTGAAGACCATTGAGGTCGATTGTCACTTTGTGTTGATTGAAAATTTCCAAAGTCTATTTTCCTAATTTGAAGTCGAATCTCATCAATTTTTATATATTTGAGTGAGTTTGCAACATCTTGGTCAGATATAGTCGATTTACATCCATTGAAGCCCATTGAGGTCGATTGTAACTTTGTGTTGATTGAAAATTTTCAAAGTCTATCTTCCTAATTTGGAGTCGAATCCCATCAATTCTTATATATTTGAGTGAGTTTGCAACATCTTGGTCAGATATCGTCGATTTACAGCCATTGAAGCAGAATGAGGTCGATTGTAACTTTGTGTTGATTGAAAATTTTCAAAGTCTATCTTCCTAATTTGAAGTCGAATCTCATCAATTGTTATATATTTGAGTGAGTTTGCAACATCTTGGTCAGATATCGTCGATTTACATCCATTGAAGCAGAATGAGCTCGATTGTCACTATGTGTTGATTGAAAATTTTCAAAGTCTATCTCCCTAAGTTGAAGTCGAGTCTCATCAATTCTTATATATTTGAGTGAGTTCGCATTTAACTTCGACAGATATCGTCGATTTACATCCATTGAAGCCGATTGAGGTCGATTGTCACTTTGTGTTAATTGAAAATTTTCAAAGTCTATCTTCCTAATTTGAAGTCCAATCTCATCAATTCTTATATATTTGAGTGAGTTTGCAACATCTTGGTCAGATATCGTCGATTTACATCCATTGAAGCAGATTGAGCTCGATTGTCACTATGTGTTGATTGAAAATTTTCAAAGTCTATCTTCTTAAGTTGAAGTCGAGTCTCATCAATTCTTATATATTTGAGTGAGTTCGCATTTAACTTCGACAGATATCGTCGATTTACATCCATTGAAGCCCATTGGGGTCGATTGTCACTTTGTGTTGATTGAAAATTTTCAAAGTCTATTTTCCTAATTTGAAGTCGAATCTCATCAATTGTTATATATTTGAGTGAGTTTGCAACATCTTGGTCAGATATAGTCGATTTACATCCATTGAAGCCCATTGAGGTCGATTGTAACTTTGTGTTGATTGAAAATTTTCAAAGTCTATCTTCCTAATTTGGAGTCGAATCCCATCAATTCTTATATATTTGAGTGAGTTTGCAACATCTTGGTCAGATATCGTCGATTTACAGCCATTGAAGCAGAATGAGGTCGATTGTAACTTTGTGTTGATTGAAAATTTTCAAAGTCTATCTTCTTAATTTGAAGTCGAATCCCCTCAATTCTTATATATTTGAGTGAGTTTGCAACATCTTGGTCAGATATCGTCGATTTACAGCCATTGAAGCAGAATGAGGTCGATTGTAACTTTGTGTTGATTGAAAATTTTCAAAGTCTATCTTCTTAATTTGAAGTCGAATCCCCTCAATTCTTATATATTTGAGTGAGTTTGCAACATCTTGGTCAGATATCGTCGATTTACATCCATTGAAGCAGAATGAGCTCGATTGTCACTATGTGTTGATTGAAAATTTTCAAAATCTATCTCCCTAAGTTGAAGTCGAGTCTCATCAATTCTTATATATTTGAGTGAGTTCGCATTTAACTTCGACAGATATCGTCGATTTACATCCATTGAAGCCGATTGAGGTCGATTGTCACTTTGTGTTAATTGAAAATTTTCAAAGTCTATCTTCCTAATTTGAAGTCGAATCTCATCAATTCTTATATATTTGAGTGAGTTTGCAACATCTTGGTCAGATATCGTCGATTTACATCCATTGAAGCAGATTGAGCTCGATTGTCACTATGTGTTGATTGAAAATTTTCAAAGTCTATTTTCCTAATTTGAAGTCGAATCTCATCAATTGTTATATATTTGAGTGAGTTTGCAACATCTTGGTCAGATATAGTCGATTTACATCCATTGAAACCCATTGAGGTCGATTGTAACTTTGTGTTGATTGAAAATTTTCAAAGTCTATCTTCCTAATTTGGAGTCGAATCCCATCAATTCTTATATATTTGAGTGAGTTTGCAACATCTTGGTCAGATATCGTCGATTTACAGCCATTGAAGCAGAATGAGGTCGATTGTAACTTTGTGTTGATTGAAAATTTTCAAAGTCTATCTTCTTAATTTGAAGTCGAATCTCATCAATTGTTATATATTTGAGTGAGTTTGCAACATCTTGGTCAGATATAGTCGATTTACATCCATTGAAGCCCATTGAGGTCGATTGTAACTTTGTGTTGATTGAAAATTTTCAAAGTCTATCTTCCTAATTTGGAGTCGAATCCCCTCAATTCTTATATATTTGAGTGAGTTTGCAACATCTTGGTCAGATATCGTCGATTTACATCCATTGAAGCCGATTGAGGTCGATTGTCACTTTGTGTTAATTGAAAATTTTCAAAGTCTATCTTCCTAATTTGAAGTCGAATCTCATCAATTGTTATATATTTGAGTGAGTTTGCAGCATCTTGGTCAGATATCGTCGATTTACATCCATTGAAGCAGAATGAGCTCGATTGTCACTATGTGTTGATTGAAAATTTTCAAAATCTATCTCCCTAAGTTGAAGTCGAGTCTCATCAATTCTTATATATTTGAGTGAGTTCGCATTTAACTTCGACAGATATCGTCGATTTACATCCATTGAAGCCCATTGGGGTCGATTGTCACTTTGTGTTGATTGAAAATTTTCAAAGTCTATTTTCCTAATTTGAAGTCGAATCTCATCAATTGTTATATATTTGAGTGAGTTTGCAACATCTTGGTCAGATATAGTCGATTTACATCCATTGAAACCCATTGAGGTCGATTGTAACTTTGTGTTGATTGAAAATTTTCAAAGTCTATCTTCCTAATTTGGAGTCGAATCCCATCAATTCTTATATATTTGAGTGAGTTTGCAACATCTTGGTCAGATATCGTCGATTTACAGCCATTGAAGCAGAATGAGGTCGATTGTAACTTTGTGTTGATTGAAAATTTTCAAAGTCTATCTTCTTAATTTGAAGTCGAATCTCATCAATTGTTATATATTTGAGTGAGTTTGCAACATCTTGGTCAGATATCGTCGATTTACATCCATTGAAGCAGAATGAGCTCGATTGTCACTATGTGTTGATTGAAAATTTTCAAAGTCTATCTTTCTAAGTTGAAGTCGAGTCTCATCAATTCTTATATATTTGAGTGAGTTCGCATTTAACTTCGACAGATATCGTCGATTTACATCCATTGAAGCCGATTGAGGTCGATTGTCACTTTGTGTTAATTGAAAATTTTCAAAGTCTATCTTCCTAATTTGAAGTCGAATCTCATCAATTCTTATATATTTGAGTGACTTTGCAACATCTTGGTCAGATAACGTCGATTTACATCCATTGAAGCAGATTGAGCTCGATTATCACTATGTGTTGATTGAAAATTTTAAAAGTCTATCTTCCTAAGTTGAAGTCGAGTCTCATCAATTCTTATATATTTGAGTGAGTTCGCATTTAACTTCGACAGATATCGTCGATTTACATCCATTGAAGCAGATTAAGGTCGATTGTAACTTTGTGTTGATTGAAAATTTTCAAAGTCTATCTTCCTAATTTGAAGTCGAATCACATCTATTGTTATATATTTGAGTGAGTTTGCAACATCTTGGTCAGATATCGTCGATTTACATCCATTGAAGCCCATTGAGGTCGATTGTCACTTTGTGTTGATTGAAAATTTTCAAAGTCTATCTTCCTAATTTGAAGTCGAATCTCATCAATTCTCATATATTTGAGTGAGTTTGCAACATCTTGGTCAGATATCGTCGATTTACATCCATTGAAGCCCATTGAGGTCGATTGTCACTTTGTGTTGATTGAAAATTTTCAAAGTCTATCTTCCTAATTTGAAGTCGAATCTCATCAATTCTCATATATTTGAGTGAGTTTGCAACATCTTGGTCAGATATCGTCGATTTACATCCATTGAAGCAGAATGAGCTCGATTGTCACTATGTGTTGATTGAAAATTTTCAAAATCTATCTCCCTAAGTTGAAGTCGAGTCTCATCAATTCTTATATATTTGAGTGAGTTCGCATTTAACTTCGACAGATATCGTCGATTTACATCCATTGAAGCCGATTGAGGTCGATTGTCACTTTGTGTTAATTGAAAATTTTCAAAGTCTATCTTCCTAATTTGAAGTCGAATCTCATCAATTCTTATATATTTGAGTGAGTTTGCAACATCTTGGTCAGATATCGTCGATTTACATCCATTGAAGCAGATTGAGCTCGATTGTCACTATGTGTTGATTGAAAATTTTCAAAGTCTATCTTCCTAAGTTGAAGTCGAGTCTCATCAATTCTTATATATTTGAGTGAGTTCGCATTTAACTTCGACAGATATCGTCGATTTACATCCATTGAAGCCCATTGGGGTCGATTGTCACTTTGTGTTGATTGAAAATTTTCAAAGTCTATTTTCCTAATTTGAAGTCGAATCTCATCAATTGTTATATATTTGAGTGAGTTTGCAACATCTTGGTCAGATATAGTCGATTTACATCCATTGAAACCCATTGAGGTCGATTGTAACTTTGTGTTGATTGAAAATTTTCAAAGTCTATCTTCCTAATTTGGAGTCGAATCCCATCAATTCTTATATATTTGAGTGAGTTTGCAACATCTTGGTCAGATATCGTCGATTTACAGCCATTGAAGCAGAATGAGGTCGATTGTAACTTTGTGTTGATTGAAAATTTTCAAAGTCTATCTTCTTAATTTGAAGTCGAATCTCATCAATTGTTATATATTTGAGTGAGTTTGCAACATCTTGGTCAGATATCGTCGATTTACATCCATTGAAGCAGAATGAGCTCGATTGTCACTATGTGTTGATTGAAAATTTTCAAAGTCTATCTTTCTAAGTTGAAGTCGAGTCTCATCAATTCTTATATATTTGAGTGAGTTCGCATTTAACTTCGACAGATATCGTCGATTTACATCCATTGAAGCCGATTGAGGTCGATTGTCACTTTGTGTTAATTGAAAATTTTCAAAGTCTATCTTCCTAATTTGAAGTCGAATCTCATCAATTCTTATATATTTGAGTGACTTTGCAACATCTTGGGCAGATAACGTCGATTTACATCCATTGAAGCAGATTGAGCTCGATTATCACTATGTGTTGATTGAAAATTTTAAAAGTCTATCTTCCTAAGTTGAAGTCGAGTCTCATCAATTCTTATATATTTGAGTGAGTTCGCATTTAACTTCGACAGATATCGTCGATTTACATCCATTGAAGCAGATTAAGGTCGATTGTAACTTTGTGTTGATTGAAAATTTTCAAAGTCTATCTTCCTAATTTGAAGTCGAATCACATCTATTGTTATATATTTGAGTGAGTTTGCAACATCTTGGTCAGATATCGTCGATTTACATCCATTGAAGCCCATTGAGGTCGATTGTCACTTTGTGTTGATTGAAAATTTTCAAAGTCTATCTTCCTAATTTGAAGTCGAATCTCATCAATTCTCATATATTTGAGTGAGTTTGCAACATCTTGGTCAGATATCGTCGATTTACATCCATTGAAGCCCATTGAGGTCGATTGTCACAATGTGTTGATTGAAAATTTTCAAAGTCTATCTTCCTAATTTGAAGTCGAATCTCATCAATTCTTATATATTTGAGTGAGTTTGCAACATCTTGGTCAGATATCGTCGATTTACATCCATTGAAGCAGATTGAGCTCGATTGTCACTATGTGTTGATTGAAAATTTTCAAAGTCTATCTTCCTAAGTTGAAGTCGAGTTTCATCAATTCTTATATATTTGAGTGAGTTCGCATTTAACTTCGACAGATATCGTCGATTTACATCCATTGAAGAAGATTAAGGTCGATTGTTACTTTGTGTTGATTGAAAATTTTCAAAGTCTATCTTCCTAATTTGAAGTCGAATCTCATCAATTGTTATATATTTGAGTGAGTTTGCAACATCTTGGTCAGATATCGTCGATTTACATCCATTGAAGCCCATTGAGGTCGATTGTCACTTTGTGTTGATTGAAAATTTTCAAAGTCTATCTTCCTAATTTGAAGTCGAATCTCATCAATTCTCATATATTTGAGTGAGTTTGCAACATCTTGGTCAGATATCGTCGATTTACATCCATTGAAGCCCATTGAGGTCGATTGTCACTTTGTGTTGATTGAAAATTTTCAAAGTCTATCTTCCTAATTTGAAGTCGAATCTCATCAATTCTCATATATTTGAGTGAGTTTGCAACATCTTGGTCAGATATCGTCGATTTACATCCATTGAAGCAGAATGAGCTCGATTGTCACTATGTGTTGATTGAAAATTTTCAAAATCTATCTCCCTAAGTTGAAGTCGAGTCTCATCAATTCTTATATATTTGAGTGAGTTCGCATTTAACTTCGACAGATATCGTCGATTTACATCCATTGAAGCCGATTGAGGTCGATTGTCACTTTGTGTTAATTGAAAATTTTCAAAGTCTATCTTCCTAATTTGAAGTCGAATCTCATCAATTCTTATATATTTGAGTGAGTTTGCAACATCTTGGTCAGATATCGTCGATTTACATCCATTGAAGCAGATTGAGCTCGATTGTCACTATGTGTTGATTGAAAATTTTCAAAGTCTATCTTCCTAAGTTGAAGTCGAGTCTCATCAATTCTTATATATTTGAGTGAGTTCGCATTTAACTTCGACAGATATCGTCGATTTACATCCATTGAAGCCCATTGGGGTCGATTGTCACTTTGTGTTGATTGAAAATTTTCAAAGTCTATTTTCCTAATTTGAAGTCGAATCTCATCAATTGTTATATATTTGAGTGAGTTTGCAACATCTTGGTCAGATATAGTCGATTTACATCCATTGAAACCCATTGAGGTCGATTGTAACTTTGTGTTGATTGAAAATTTTCAAAGTCTATCTTCCTAATTTGGAGTCGAATCCCATCAATTCTTATATATTTGAGTGAGTTTGCAACATCTTGGTCAGATATCGTCGATTTACAGCCATTGAAGCAGAATGAGGTCGATTGTAACTTTGTGTTGATTGAAAATTTTCAAAGTCTATCTTCTTAATTTGAAGTCGAATCTCATCAATTGTTATATATTTGAGTGAGTTTGCAACATCTTGGTCAGATATCGTCGATTTACATCCATTGAAGCAGAATGAGCTCGATTGTCACTATGTGTTGATTGAAAATTTTCAAAGTCTATCTTTCTAAGTTGAAGTCGAGTCTCATCAATTCTTATATATTTGAGTGAGTTCGCATTTAACTTCGACAGATATCGTCGATTTACATCCATCGAAGCCGATTGAGGTCGATTGTCACTTTGTGTTAATTGAAAATTTTCAAAGTCTATCTTCCTAATTTGAAGTCGAATCTCATCAATTCTTATATATTTGAGTGACTTTGCAACATCTTGGTCAGATAACGTCGATTTACATCCATTGAAGCAGATTGAGCTCGATTATCACTATGTGTTGATTGAAAATTTTCAAAGTCTATCTTCCTAAGCTGAAGTCGAGTCTCATCAATTCTCATATATTTGAGTGAGTTTGCAACATCTTGATCAAATATCGTCGATTTACATCCATTGAAGCAGATTGAGGTCGATTGTAACTTTGTGTTGATTGAAAATTTTCAAAGTCTATCTTCCTAATTTGAAGTCGAATCTCATCACTTCTTATATATTTGAGTGAGTTTGCAACATCTTGGTCAGATATCGTCGATTTACATCCATTGAAGCAGATTGAGGTCGATTGTAACTTTGTGTTGATTGAAAATTTTCAAAGTCTATCTTCCTAATTTGAAGTCGAATCTCATCAATTCTCATATATTTGAGTGAGTTTGCAACATCTTGGTCAGATATCGTCGATTTACATCCATTGAAGGCCATTGAGGTCGATTGTCACTTTGTGTTGATTGAAAATTTTCAAAGTTTATCTCCCTAATTTGGAGTCGAATCTCATCAATTCTTATATATTTGAGTGAGTTTGCAACATCTTGGTCAGATATAGTCGATTTACATCCATTGAAGCAGATTGAGGTCGATTGTAACTTTGTGTTGATTGAAAATTTTCAAAGTCTATCTTCCTAATTTGAAGTCGAATCTCATCAATTCTCATATATTTGAGTGAGTTTGCAACGTCTTGGTCAGATATCGTCGATTTACATCCATTCAAGCCCATTGAGGTCGATTGTCACTATGTGTTGATTGAAAATTTTCAAAGTCTATCTTCCTAATTTAAAGTCGAATCTCATCAATTCTTATATATTTGAGTGAGTTTGCAACATCTTGGTCAGATATCGTCGATTTACATCCATTGAAGCAGATTGAGCTCGATTGTCACTATGTGTTGATTGAAAATTTTCAAAGTCTATCTTTCAAGTTGAAGTCGAGTCTCATCAATTCTTATATATTTGAGTGAGTTCGCATTTAACTTCGACAGATATCGTCGATTTACATCCATTGAAGCAGATTAAGGTCGATTGTAACTTTGTGTTGATTGAAAATTTTCAAAGTCTATCTTCCTAATTTGAAGTCGAATCTCATCAATTGTTATATATTTGAGTGAGTTTGCAACATCTTGGTCAGATATCGTCGATTTACATCCATTGAAGCAGATTGAGGTCGATTGTAACTTTGTGTTGATTGAAAATTTTCAAAGTCTATCTTCCTAATTTGAAGTCGAATCTCATCAATTGTTATATATTTGAGTGAGTTTGCAACATCTTGGTCAGATATCGTCGATTTACATCCATTGAAGCAGATTGAGGTCGATTGTAACTGTGTGTTGATTGAAAATTTTCAAAGTCTGTCTTCCTAATTTGAAGTCGAATCTCATCAATTCTCATATATTCGAGTGAGTTTGCAACATCTTGGTCAGATAACGTCGATTTACATCCATTGAAGCAGATTGAGCTCGATTATCACTATGTGTTGATTGAAAATTTTAAAAGTCTATCTTCCTAAGTTGAAGTCGAGTCTCATCAATTCTTATATATTTGAGTGAGTTCGCATTTAACTTCGACAGATATCGTCGATTTACATCCATTGAAGCAGATTAAGGTCGATTGTAACTTTGTGTTGATTGAAAATTTTCAAAGTCTATCTTCCTAATTTGAAGTCGAATCACATCTATTGTTATATATTTGAGTGAGTTTGCAACATCTTGGTCAGATATCGTCGATTTACATCCATTGAAGCCCATTGAGGTCGATTGTCACTTTGTGTTGATTGAAAATTTTCAAAGTCTATCTTCCTAATTTGAAGTCGAATCTCATCAATTCTCATATATTTGAGTGAGTTTGCAACATCTTGGTCAGATATCGTCGATTTACATCCATTGAAGCCCATTGAGGTCGATTGTCACAATGTGTTGATTGAAAATTTTCAAAGTCTATCTTCCTAATTTGAAGTCGAATCTCATCAATTCTTATATATTTGAGTGAGTTTGCAACATCTTGGTCAGATATCGTCGATTTACATCCATTGAAGCAGATTGAGCTCGATTGTCACTATGTGTTGATTGAAAATTTTCAAAGTCTATCTTCCTAAGTTGAAGTCGAGTTTCATCAATTCTTATATATTTGAGTGAGTTTGCAACATCTTGGTCAGATATCGTCGATTTACATCCATTGAAGCCCATTGAGGTCGATTGTCACTTTGTGTTGATTGAAAATTTTCAAAGTCTATCTTCCTAATTTGAAGTCGAATCTCATCAATTCTCATATATTTGAGTGAGTTTGCAACATCTTGGTCAGATATCGTCGATTTACATCCATTGAAGCCCATTGAGGTCGATTGTCACTTTGTGTTGATTGAAAATTTTCAAAGTCTATCTTCCTAATTTGAAGTCGAATCTCATCAATTCTCATATATTTGAGTGAGTTTGCAACATCTTGGTCAGATATCGTCGATTTACATCCATTGAAGCAGAATGAGCTCGATTGTCACTATGTGTTGATTGAAAATTTTCAAAATCTATCTCCCTAAGTTGAAGTCGAGTCTCATCAATTCTTATATATTTGAGTGAGTTCGCATTTAACTTCGACAGATATCGTCGATTTACATCCATTGAAGCCGATTGAGGTCGATTGTCACTTTGTGTTAATTGAAAATTTTCAAAGTCTATCTTCCTAATTTGAAGTCGAATCTCATCAATTCTTATATATTTGAGTGAGTTTGCAACATCTTGGTCAGATATCGTCGATTTACATCCATTGAAGCAGATTGAGCTCGATTGTCACTATGTGTTGATTGAAAATTTTCAAAGTCTATCTTCCTAAGTTGAAGTCGAGTCTCATCAATTCTTATATATTTGAGTGAGTTCGCATTTAACTTCGACAGATATCGTCGATTTACATCCATTGAAGCCCATTGGGGTCGATTGTCACTTTGTGTTGATTGAAAATTTTCAAAGTCTATTTTCCTAATTTGAAGTCGAATCTCATCAATTGTTATATATTTGAGTGAGTTTGCAACATCTTGGTCAGATATAGTCGATTTACATCCATTGAAACCCATTGAGGTCGATTGTAACTTTGTGTTGATTGAAAATTTTCAAAGTCTATCTTCCTAATTTGGAGTCGAATCCCATCAATTCTTATATATTTGAGTGAGTTTGCAACATCTTGGTCAGATATCGTCGATTTACAGCCATTGAAGCAGAATGAGGTCGATTGTAACTTTGTGTTGATTGAAAATTTTCAAAGTCTATCTTCTTAATTTGAAGTCGAATCTCATCAATTGTTATATATTTGAGTGAGTTTGCAACATCTTGGTCAGATATCGTCGATTTACATCCATTGAAGCAGAATTAGCTCGATTGTCACTATGTGTTGATTGAAAATTTTCAAAGTCTATCTTTCTAAGTTGAAGTCGAGTCTCATCAATTCTTATATATTTGAGTGAGTTCGCATTTAACTTCGACAGATATCGTCGATTTACATCCATTGAAGCCGATTGAGGTCGATTGTCACTTTGTGTTAATTGAAAATTTTCAAAGTCTATCTTCCTAATTTGAAGTCGAATCTCATCAATTCTTATATATTTGAGTGACTTTGCAACATCTTGGTCAGATAACGTCGATTTACATCCATTGAAGCAGATTGAGCTCGATTATCACTATGTGTTGATTGAAAATTTTCAAAGTCTATCTTCCTAAGTTGAAGTCGAGTCTCATCAATTCTCATATATTTGAGTGAGTTTGCAACATCTTGATCAAATATCGTCGATTTACATCCATTGAAGCAGATTGAGGTCGATTGTAACTTTGTGTTGATTGAAAATTTTCAAAGTCTATCTTCCTAATTTGAAGTCGAATCTCATCACTTCTTATATATTTGAGTGAGTTTGCAACATCTTGGTCAGATATCGTCGATTTACATCCATTGAAGCAGATTGAGGTCGATTGTAACTTTGTGTTGATTGAAAATTTTCAAAGTCTATCTTCCTAATTTGAAGTCGAATCTCATCAATTCTCATATATTTGAGTGAGTTTGCAACATCTTGGTCAGATATCGTCGATTTACATCCATTGAAGGCCATTGAGGTCGATTGTCACTTTGTGTTGATTGAAAATTTTCAAAGTTTATCTCCCTAATTTGGAGTCGAATCTCATCAATTCTTATATATTTGAGTGAGTTTGCAACATCTTGGTCAGATATAGTCGATTTACATCCATTGAAGCAGATTGAGGTCGATTGTAACTTTGTGTTGATTGAAAATTTTCAAAGTCTATCTTCCTAATTTGAAGTCGAATCTCATCAATTCTCATATATTTGAGTGAGTTTGCAACGTCTTGGTCAGATATCGTCGATTTACATCCATTCAAGCCCATTGAGGTCGATTGTCACTATGTGTTGATTGAAAATTTTCAAAGTCTATCTTCCTAATTTAAAGTCGAATCTCATCAATTCTTATATATTTGAGTGAGTTTGCAACATCTTGGTCAGATATCGTCGATTTACATCCATTGAAGCAGATTGAGCTCGATTGTCACTATGTGTTGATTGAAAATTTTCAAAGTCTATCTTTCAAGTTGAAGTCGAGTCTCATCAATTCTTATATATTTGAGTGAGTTCGCATTTAACTTCGACAGATATCGTCGATTTACATCCATTGAAGCAGATTAAGGTCGATTGTAACTTTGTGTTGATTGAAAATTTTCAAAGTCTATCTTCCTAATTTGAAGTCGAATCTCATCAATTGTTATATATTTGAGTGAGTTTGCAACATCTTGGTCAGATATCGTCGATTTACATCCATTGAAGCAGATTGAGGTCGATTGTAACTGTGTGTTGATTGAAAATTTTCAAAGTCTGTCTTCCTAATTTGAAGTCGAATCTCATCAATTCTCATATATTCGAGTGAGTTTGCAACATCTTGGTCAGATATCGTCGATTTACATCCATTGATGCCCATTGAGTTCGATTGTCACTTTGTGTTGATTGAAAATTTTCAAAGTTTATCTTCCTAATTTGGAGTCGAATCTCATCAATTCTTATATATTTGAGTGAGTTTGCAACATCTTGGTCAGATATCGTCGATTTACATCCATTGAAGCAGATTGAGGTCGATTGTAACTTTGTGTTGATTGAAAATTTTCAAAGTGTATCTTCCTAATTTGAAGTCGAATCTCATCAATTCTCATATATTTGAGTGAGTTTGCAACATCTTGGTCAGATATCGTCGATTCACATCCATTGAAGCACATTGAGGTTGATTGTCACTTTGTGTTGCTTGAAAATTTTCAAAGTCTATCTTCCTAATTTGAAGTCGAATCTAATCAATTTTTATATATTTGAGTTAGTTTGCAACTAACTTGGTCAGATATCGTCGATTTACAGCCATTGAAGCCGATTGAGGTCGATTGTCACTTTGTGTTGATTGAAAATTTTCAAAGTCTATCTTCCTAATTTGAAGTCGAATCTCATCAATTCTCATATATTTAAGTGAGTTTGCAACATCTTGGTAAGATATCGTCGATTTACATCCATTGAAGCAGATTGAGGTCGATTGTCACTTTGTGTTGATTGAAAATTTTCAAAGTCTATCTTCCTAATTTGATGTCGAATCTCATCAATTCTCATATATTTAGGTGAGTTTGCAACATCTTGGTGAGATATCGTCGATTTACATCCATTGAAGCAGATTGAGGTCGATTGTCACTTTGTGTTGATTGAAAATTTTCAAAGTCTATCTTCCTAATTTGAAGTCGAATCTCATCAATTCTCATATATTTAAGTGAGTTTGCAACATCTTGGTAAGATATCGTCGATTTACATCCATTGAAGCACATTGAGGTCGATTGTCACTTTGTGTTGCTTGAAAATTTTCAAAGTCTATCTTCCTAATTTGAAGTCGAACCTCATCAATTCTCATATATTTAAGTGAGTTTGCAACATCTTGTTCAGATATCGTCGATTTACATCCATAGAAGCAGATTGAGGTCGATTGTCACTTTGTGTTGATTGAAAATTTTCAAAGTCTATTTTCGTAAGTTGAAGCCGAGTCTTATCAATTCTTTTATATATTTGAGTGAGTTCGCAACTAACTTCAACAGATATCGTCGATTTACATCCATTGAAGCCCATTGAGGTTGATTATCACTTTGTGTTGATTGAAAATTTTCAAAGTCTATCTTCCTAATTTGAAGTCGAATCTCATCAATTGTTAAATATTTGAGTGAGTTTGCAACATCTTGTTCAGATATCGTCGATTTACATCCATTGAAGCAGATTGAGGTCGATTGTCACTTTGTGTTGATTGAAAATTTTCAAAGTCTATCTTCCTAATTTAAAGTCGAACCTCATCAATTCTCATATATTTAAGTGAGTTTGCAACATCTTGTTCAGATATCGTCGATTTACATCCATTGAAGCCCATTGAGGTCGATTGTCACTTTGTGTTGATTGAAAATTTTCAAATACTATCTTCCTAATTTGGAGTCGAATCTCATAAATTCTTATATATTTGAGTGAATTTGCAACATCTTGGTCAGATATCGTCGATTTACATCCATTGAAGCAGATTGAGGTCGATTGTCACTTTGTGTTGATTGAAAATTTTCAAAGTCTATCTTCCTAAGTTGAAGTCGAGTCTCATCAATTCTTATATATTTGAGTGAGTTTGGAACATCTTGGTCAGATATCGTCGATTTACATCCATTGAAGCAGATTGAGGTCGATTGTCACTTTGTGTTGATTGAAAATTTTCAAAGTCTATCTTCCTAAGTTGAAGTCGAGTCTCATCAATTCTTATATATTTGAGTGAGTCCGCATTTAACTTCGACAGATATCGTCGATTTACATCCATTGAAGCAGATTGAGGTCGATTGTCATTTTGTGTTGATTGAAAATTTTCTAAGTCTATCTTCCCAATTTGGAGTCGAATATCATAAATTCCTATATATTTGAGTGAGTTTGCAACATCTTGGTCAGATACCGTCGATTTACATCCATTGAAGCAGATTGAGGTCGATTGTCACTTAGTTTTGATTGAAAATTTTCAAAGTCTATCTTCCTAATTTGTAGTCGAATCTCATGAATTCTTATATATTTGAGTGAGTTTGCAACATCTTGGTCAGATATCGTCGATTTACATCCATTGAAGCAGATTGAGATCGATTGTCACTTTGTGTTGATTGAAAATTTTCAAAGTCTATCTTCCTAATTTGGAGTCGAATCTCATCAATTCTTATATATTTGAGTGAGTTTGGAACATATTGGTCAGATATCGTCGATTTACATCCATTGAAGCAGATTGAGGTGGATTGTCACTTTGTGTTGATTGAAAATTTTCAATGTCTATCTTCCTAAGTTGAAGTCGAGTCTCATCAATTCTTATATATTTGAGTGAGTCCGCATTTAACTTCGACAGATATCGTCGATTTACATCCATTGAAGCCCATTGAGGTCGATTGTCACTTTGTGTTGATTGAAAATTTTCAAAGTCTATCTTCCTAATTTGGAGTCGAATCTCATCAATTCTCATATATTTGAGTGAGTTTGGAACATCTTGGTCAGATATCGTCGATTTACATCCATTGAAGCAGATTGAGCTCGATTGTCACTATGTGTTGATTGAAAATTTTCAAAGTCTATCTTTCAAGTTGAAGTCGAGTCTCATCAATTCTTATATATTTGAGTGAGTTCGCATTTAACTTCGACAGATATCGTCGATTTACATCCATTGAAGCAGATTAAGGTCGATTGTAACTTTGTGTTGATTGAAAATTTTCAAAGTCTATCTTCCTAATTTGAAGTCGAATCTCATCAATTGTTATATATTTGAGTGAGTCCGCATTTAACTTCGACAGATATCGTCGATTTACATCCATTGAAGCCCATTGAGGTCGATTGTCACTTTGTGTTGATTGAAAATTTTCAAAGTCTATCTTCCTAATTTGGAGTCGAATCTCATCAATTCTCATATATTTGAGTGAGTTTGGAACATCTTGGTCAGATATCGTCGATTTACATCCATTGAAGCAGATTGAGCTCGATTGTCACTATGTGTTGATTGAAAATTTTCAAAGTCTATCTTTCAAGTTGAAGTCGAGTCTCATCAATTCTTATATATTTGAGTGAGTTCGCATTTAACTTCGACAGATATCGTCGATTTACATCCATTGAAGCAGATTAAGGTCGATTGTAACTTTGTGTTGATTGAAAATTTTCAAAGTCTATCTTCCTAAGTTGAAGTCGAGTCTCATCAATTCTTATATATTCGAGTGAGTTCGCATTTAACTTCGATATATATCGTCGATTTACATCCATTGAAGCAGATTGAGGTCGATTGTCACTTTGTGTTGATTGAAAATTTTCAATGTCTATCTTCCTAAGTTGAAGTCGAGTCTCATCAATTCTTATATATTTGAGTGAGTCCGCATTTAACTTCGACAGATATCGTCGATTTACATCCATTGAAGCCCATTGAGGTCGATTGTCACTTTGTGTTGATTGAAAATTTTCAAAGTCTATCTTCCTAATTTGGAGTCGAATCTCATCAATTCTCATATATTTGAGTGAGTTTGGAACATCTTGGTCAGATATCGTCGATTTACATCCATTGAAGCAGATTGAGCTCGATTGTCACTATGTGTTGATTGAAAATTTTCAAAGTCTATCTTTCAAGTTGAAGTCGAGTCTCATCAATTCTTATATATTTGAGTGAGTTCGCATTTAACTTCGACAGATATCGTCGATTTACATCCATTGAAGCAGATTAAGGTCGATTGTAACTTTGTGTTGATTGAAAATTTTCAAAGTCTATCTTCCTAATTTGAAGTCGAATCTCATCAATTGTTATATATTTGAGTGAGTTTGCAACATCTTGGTCAGATATCGTCGATTTACATCCATTGAAGCAGATTGAGGTCGATTGTAACTGTGTGTTGATTGAAAATTTTCAAAGTCTATCTTCCTAATTTGGAGTCGAATCTCATCAATTCTTATATATTTGAGTGAGTTTGCAACATCTTGGTCAGATATCGTCGATTTACATCCATTGAAGCAGATTGAGGTCGATTGTAACTTTGTGTTGATTGAAAATTTTCAAAGTGTATCTTCCTAATTTGAAGTCGAATCTCATCAATTCTCATATATTTGAGTGAGTTTGCAACATCTTGGTCAGATATCGTCGATTTACATCCATTGAAGCCCATTGAGGTCGATTGTCACTATGTGTTGATTGGAAATTTTCAAAGTCTATCTTCCTAATTTGAAGTCGAATCTCATCAATTCTTATATATTCGAGTGAGTTTGCAACATCTTGGTCAGATATCGTCGATTTACATCCATTGAAGCCCATTGAGGTCGATTGTCACTTTGTGTTGATTGAAAATTTTCAAAGTCTATCTTCCTAATTTGAAGTCGAATCTCATCAATTGTTATATATTTGAGTGAGTTTGCAACATCTTGGTCAGATATCGTCGATTTACATCCATTGAAGCCCATTGAGGTCGATTGTCACTTTGTGTTGATTGAAAATTTTCAAAGTTTATCTTCCTAATTTGGAGTCGAATCTCATCAATTCTTATATATTTGAGTGAGTTTGCAACATCTTGGTCAGATATCGTCGATTTACATCCATTGAAGCAGATTGAGGTCGATTGTAACTGTGTGTTGATTGAAAATTTTCAAAGTCTGTCTTCCTAATTTGAAGTCGAATCTCATCAATTCTCATATATTTGAGTGAGTTTGCAACATCTTGGTCAGATATCGTCGATTTACATCCATTGAAGCCCATTGAGATCGATTGTCACTTTGTGTTGATTGAAAATTTTCAAAGTTTATCTTCCTAATTTGGAGTCGAATCTCATCAATTCTTATATATTTGAGTGAGTTTGCAACATCTTGGTCAGATATCGTCGATTTACATCCATTGAAGCAGATTGAGGTCGATTGTAACTTTGTGTTGATTGAAAATTTTCAAAGTCTATCTTCCTAATTTGAAGTCGAATCTCATCAATTGTTATATATTTGTGTGAGTTTGCAACATCTTGGTCAGATATCGTCGATTCACATCCATTGAAGCACATTGAGGTTGATTGTCACTTTGTGTTGCTTGAAAATTTTCAAAGTCTATCTTCCTAATTTGAAGTCGAATCTAATCAATTTTTATATATTTGAGTTAGTTTGCAACTAACTTGGTCAGATATCGTCGATTTACAGCCATTGAAGCCGATTGAGGTCGATTGTCACTTTGTGTTGATTGAAAATTTTCAAAGTCTATCTTCCTAATTTGATGTCGAATCTCATCAATTCTCATATATTTAGGTGAGTTTGCAACATCTTGGTGAGATATCGTCGATTTACATCCATTGAAGCAGATTGAGGTCGATTGTCACTTTGTGTTGATTGAAAATTTTCAAAGTCTATCTTCCTAATTTGAAGTCGAATCTCATCAATTCTCATATATTTAAGTGAGTTTGCAACATCTTGGTAAGATATCGTCGATTTACATCCATTGAAGCACATTGAGGTCGATTGTTACTTTGTGTTGCTTGAAAATTTTCAAAGTCTATCTTCCTAATTTGAAGTCGAACCTCATCAATTCTCATATATTTAAGTGAGTTTGCAACATCTTGTTCAGATATCGTCGATTTACATCCATAGAAGCAGATTGAGGTCGATTGTCACTTTGTGTTGATTGAAAATTTTCAAAGTCTATTTTCGTAAGTTGAAGCCGAGTCTTATCAATTCTTTTATATATTTGAGTGAGTTCGCAACTAACTTCAACAGATATCGTCGATTTACATCCATTGAAGCCCATTGAGGTTGATTATCACTTTGTGTTGATTGAAAATTTCCAAAGTCTATCTTCCTAATTTGAAGTCGAATCTCATCAATTGTTAAATATTTGAGTGAGTTTGCAACATCTTGTTCAGATATCGTCGATTTACAGCCATTGAAGCCGATTGAGGTCGATTGTCACTTTGTGTTGATTGAAAATTTTCAAAGTCTATCTTCCTAATTTGAAGTCGAACCTCATCAATTCTCATATATTTAAGTGAGTTTGCAACATCTTGTTCAGATATCGTCGATTTACATCCATTGAAGCAGATTGAGGTCGATTGTCACTTTGTGTTGATTGAAAATTTTCAAAGTCTATTTTCGTAAGTTGAAGCCGAGTCTTATCAATTCTTTTATATATTTGAGTGAGTTCGCATTTAACTTCGACAGATATCGTCGATTTACATCCATTGAAGCCCATTGAGGTCGATTGTCACTTTGTGTTGATTGAAAATTTTCAAATACTATCTTCCTAATTTGGAGTCGAATCTCATAAATTCTTATATATTTGAGTGACTTTGCAACATCTTGGTCAGATATCGTCGATTTACATCCATTGAAGCAGATTGAGGTCGATTGTCACTTTGTGTTGATTGAAAATTTTCAAAGTCTATCTTCCTAAGTTGAAGTCGAGTCTCATCAATTCTTATATATTTGAGTGAGTTTGGAACATCTTGGTCAGATATCGTCGATTTACATCCATTGAAGCAGATTGAGGTCGATTGTCACTTTGTGTTGATTGAAAATTTTCAAAGTCTATGTTCCTAAGTTGAAGTCGAGTCTCATCAATTCTTATATATTTGAGTGAGTTCGCATTTAACTTCGATATATATCGTCGATTTACATCCATTGAAGCAGATTGAGGTCGATTGTCACTTTGTGTTGATTGAAAATTTTCAATGTCTATCTTCCTAAGTTGAAGTCGAGTCTCATCAATTCTTATATATTTGAGTGAGTCCGCATTTAACTTCGACAGATATCGTCGATTTACATCCATTGAAGCAGATTGAGGTCGATTGTCACTTTGTTTTGATTGAAAATTTTCAAAGTCTATCTTCCTAATTTGTAGTCGAATCTCATGAATTCTTATATATTTGAGTGAGTTTGCAACATCTTGGTCAGATATCGTCGATTTACATCCATTGAAGCAGATTGAGATCGATTGTCACTTTGTGTTGATTGAAAATTTTCAAAGTCTATCTTCCTAATTTGGAGTCGAATCTCATCAATTCTTATATATTTGAGTGAGTTTGGAACATATTGGTCAGATATCGTCGATTTACATCCATTGAAGCAGATTGAGGTGGATTGTCACTTTGTGTTGATTGAAAATTTTCAAAGTCTATGTTCCTAAGTTGAAGTCGAGTCTCATCAATTCTTATATATTTGAGTGAGTTCGCATTTAACTTCGATATATATCGTCGATTTACATCCATTGAAGCAGATTGAGGTCGATTGTCACTTTGTGTTGATTGAAAATTTTCAATGTCTATCTTCCTAAGTTGAAGTCGAGTCTCATCAATTCTTATATATTTGAGTGAGTCCGCATTTAACTTCGACAGATATCGTCGATTTACATCCATTGAAGCAGATTGAGGTCGATTGTCATTTTGTGTTGATTGAAAATTTTCTAAGTCTATCTTCCCAATTTGGAGTCGAATATCATAAATTCCCATATATTTGAGTGAGTTTGCAACATCTTGGTCAGATACCGTCGATTTACATCCATTGAAGCAGATTGAGGTCGATTGTCACTTTGTTTTGATTGAAAATTTTCAAAGTCTATCTTCCTAATTTGTAGTCGAATCTCATGAATTCTTATATATTTGAGTGAGTTTGCAACATCTTGGTCAGATATCGTCGATTTACATCCATTGAAGCAGATTGAGATCGATTGTCACTTTGTGTTGATTGAAAATTTTCAAAGTCTATCTTCCTAAGTTGAAGTCGAGTCTCATCAATTCTTATATATTCGAGTGAGTTCGCATTTAACTTCGATATATATCGTCGATTTACATCCATTGAAGCAGATTGAGGTCGATTGTCACTTTGTGTTGATTGAAAATTTTCAATGTCTATCTTCCTAATTTGGAGTCGAATCTCATCAATTCTCATATATTTGAGTGAGTTTGCAACATCTTGGTCAGATATCGTCGATTTACATCCATTGAAGCAGATTGAGATCGATTGTCACTTTGTGTTGATTGAAAATTTTCAAAGTCTATCTTCCTAAGTTGAAGTCGAGTCTCATCATTTCTTATATATTTGAGTGAGTCCGCATTTAACTTCGACAGATATCGTCGATTTACATCCATTGAAGCCCATTGAGGTCGATTGTCACTTTGTGTTGATTGAAAATTTTCAAAGTCTATCTTCCTAATTTGGAGTCGAATCTCATCAATTCTCATATATTTGAGTGAGTTTGGAACATCTTGGTCAGATATCGTCGATTTACATCCATTGAAGCAGATTGAGGTCGATTGTCATTTTGTGTTGATTGAAAATTTTCTAAGTCTATCTTCCCGATTCGGAGTCGAATATCATAAATTCTTATATATTTGAGTGAGTTTGCAACATCTTGGTCAGATACCGTCGATTTACATCCATTGAAGCAGATTGAGGTCCATTGTCACTTTGTTTTGATTGAAAATTTTCAAAGTCTATCTTCCTAATTTGGAGTCGAATCTCATCAATTCTTATATATTTGAGTGAGTTTGGAAAATCTTGGTCAGATATCGTCGATTTACATCCATTGAAGCAGATTGAGATCGATTGTCACTTTGTGTTGATTGAAAATTTTCTAAGTCTATCTTCCTAAGTTGAAGTCGAGTCTCATCAATTCTTATATATTTGAGTGAGTTCGCATTTAAGTTCGACATATATCGTCGATTTACATCCATTGAAGCAGATTGAGGTCGATTGTCACTTTGTGTTGATTGAAAATTTTCAAAGTCTATCTTCCTAAGTTGAAGTCGAGTCTTATCAATTATTATATATTTGAGTGAGTCCGCATTTACCTTCGACAGATATCGTCGATTTACATCCATTGAAGCCCATTGAGGTCGATTGTCACTTTGTGTTGATTGAAAATTTTCAAAGTCTATCTTCCTAATTTGGAGTCGAATCTCATCAATTCTTATATATTTGAGTGAGTTTGCAATATCTTGGTAAGATATCGTCGATTTACATCCATTGAAGCAGATTGAGGTCGATTGTCACTTTGTGTTGATTGAAAATTTTCTAAGTCTATCTTCCCAATTTGGAGCCGAATATCATAAATTCTCATATATTTGAGTGAGTTTGCAACATCTTGGTCAGATATCGTCGATTTATATCCATTGAAGCAGATTGAGGTCGATTGTCACATTGTGTTGATTGAAAATTTTCTAAGTCTATCTTCCTAGGTTGAAGTCGAGTCTCATCAATTCTTATATATTTGAGTGAGTTTGCAACATCTTGGTCAGATATCGTCGATTTACATCCATTGAAGCAGATTGAGGTCGATTGTCACTTTGTGTTGATTGAAAATTTTCAAAGTCTATCTTCCTAATTTAAAGTCGAATCTCATCAATTCTTATATATTTGAGTGAGTTTGCAATATCTTGGTAAGATATCGTCGATTTACATCCATTGAAGCAGATTGAGGTCGATTGTCACTTTGTGTTGATTGAAAATTTTCTAAGTCTATCTTCCTAGGTTGAAGTCGAGTCTCATCAATTCTTATATATTTGAGTGAGTTTGCAACATCTTGGTCAGATATCGTCGATTTACATCCATTGAAGCAGATTGAGGTCGATTGTCACTTTGTGTTGATTGAAAATTTTCAAAGTCTATCTTCCTAATTTGAAGTCGAATCTCATCAATTCTTATATATTTGAGTGAGTTTGCAATATCTTGGTAAGATATCGTCGATTTACATCCATTGAAGCAGATTGAGGTCGATTGTCACTTTCTGTTGATTGAAAATTTTCTAAGTCTATCTTCCTAGGTTGAAGTCGAGTCTCATCAATTCTTATATATTTGAGTGAGTTTGCAACATCTTGGTCAGATATCGTCGATTTACATCCATTGAAGCAGATTGAGGTCGATTGTCACTTTGTGTTGATTGAAAATTTTCAAAGTCTATCTTCCTAATTTGGAGTCAAATATCATAAATTCTCATATATTTGAAAGAGTTTGCAACATCTTGGTCAGATATCGTCGATTTACATCCATTGAAGCAGATTGAGGTCGATTGTCACTTTGTGTTGATTGAAAATTTTCAAAGTCTATCTTCCTAATTTAAAGTCGAATCTCATCAATTCTTATATATTTGAGTGAGTTTGCAATATCTTGGTAAGATATCGTCGATTCACATCCATTGAAGCAGATTGAGGTCGATTGTCACTTTGTGTTGATTGAAAATTTTCAATGTCTATCTTCCTTAGTTGAAGTCGAGTCTCATCAATTCTTATATATTTGAGTGAGCTTGCAACATCTTGGTCAGATACCGTCGATTTACATCCATTGAAGCAGATTGAGGTCGATTGTCACTTTGTGTTGATTGAAAATTTTCAAAGTCTGTCTTCCTAATTTGGAGTCAAATATCATAAATTCTCATATATTTGAAAGAGTTTGCAACATCTTGGTCAGATATCGTCGATTTACATCCATTGAAGCAGATTGAGGTCGATTGTCACTTTGTGTTGATTGAAAATTTTCAAAGTCTATCTTCCTAATTTAAAGTCGAATCTCATCAATTCTTATATATTTGAGTGAGTTTGCAATATCTTGGTAAGATATCGTCGATTTACATCCATTGAAGCAGATTGAGGTCGATTGTCACTTTGTGTTGATTGAAAATTTTCAATGTCTATCTTCCTTAGTTGAAGTCGAGTCTCATCAATTCTTATATATTTGAGTGAGCTTGCAACATCTTGGTCAGATACCGTCGATTTACATCCATTGAAGCAGATTGAGGTCGATTGTCACTTTGTGTTGATTGAAAATTTTCAAAGTCTATCTTCCTTATTTGTAGTCGAATCTCATCAATTCTTATATATTTGAGTGAGTGAGTTTGCAACATCTTGGTCAGATATCGTCGATTTACATCCATTGAAGCAGATTGAGGTCGATTGTCACTTTGTGTTGATTGAAAATTTTCAAAGTCTGTCTTCCTAATTTGAAGTCGAATCTCATCAATTCCTTTATATTTGAGTGAGTTTGCAAAATTTTGGTCAGATATCGTCGATTTACATCCATTGAAGCAGATTGAGGTCGATTGTCACTTTGTGTTGATTGAAAATTTCCAAAGTCTATCTTCCTAATTTGTAGTCGATTCTCATCAATTCTTATATATTTAAGTGAGTTTGCAATATCTTGGTGAGATATCGTCGATTCACATCCATTGAAGCAGATTGAGGTCGATTGTCACTTTGTGTTGATTGAAAATTTTCAATGTCTATCTTCCTTAGTTGAAGTCGAGTCTCATCAATTCTTATATATTTGAGTGAGCTTGCAACATCTTGGTCAGATACCGTCGATTTACATCCATTGAAGCAGATTGAGGTCGATTGTCACTTTGTGTTGATTGAAAATTTTCAAAGTCTGTCTTCCTAATTTGGAGTCAAATATCATAAATTCTCATATATTTGAAAGAGTTTGCAACATCTTGGTCAGATATCGTCGATTTACATCCATTGAAGCAGATTGAGGTCGATTGTCAATTTGTGTTGATTGAAAATTTTCAAAGTCTATCTTCCTAATTTAAAGTCGAATCTCATCAATTCTTATATATTTGAGTGAGTTTGCAATATCTTGGTAAGATATCGTCGATTTACATCCATTGAAGCAGATTGAGGTCGATTGTCACTTTGTGTTGATTGAAAATTTTCAATGTCTATCTTCCTTAGTTGAAGTCGAGTCTCATCAATTCTTATATATTTGAGTGAGCTTGCAACATCTTGGTCAGATACCGTCGATTTACATCCATTGAAGCAGATTGAGGTCGATTGTCACTTTGTGTTGATTGAAAATTTTCAAAGTCTATCTTCCTTATTTGTAGTCGAATCTCATCAATTCTTATATATTTGAGTGAGTGAGTTTGCAACATCTTGGTCAGATATCGTCGATTTACATCCATTGAAGCAGATTGAGGTCGATTGTCACTTTGTGTTGATTGAAAATTTTCAAAGTCTGTCTTCCTAATTTGAAGTCGAATCTCATCAATTCCTTTATATTTGAGTGAGTTTGCAAAATTTTGGTCAGATATCGTCGATTTACATCCATTGAAGCAGATTGAGGTCGATTGTCACTTTGTGTTGATTGAAAATTTCCAAAGTCTATCTTCCTAATTTGAAGTCGAATCTCATCAATTCCTTTATATTTGAGTGAGTTTGCAATATCTTGGTGAGATATCGTCGATTTACATCCATTGAAGCAGATTGAGGTCGATTGTCACTTTGTGTTGATAGAAAATTTGCATTTAACTTCGACAGATATCGTCGATTTACATCCATTGAAGCCTATTGAGGTCGATTGTCACTTTGTGTTGATTGAAAATTCTCAGAGTCTATCTTCCTTATTTGAAGTCGAATCTCATCAATTGTTATATATTTGAGTGAGTTTGCAACATCTTGGTCAGATATCGTCGATTCACATCCATTGAAGCACATTGAGGTTGATTGTCACTTTGTGTTGCTTGAAAATTTTCAAAGTCTATCTTCCTAATTTGAAGTCGAATCTAATCAATTTTTATATATTTGAGTTAGATTGCAACTAACTTGGTCAGATATCGTCGATTTACATCCGTTGAAGCAGATTGAGGTCGATTGTCACTTTGTATTTATTGAAAATTTTCAAAGTCTATCTTCCCAATTTGGAGTCGAATATCATAAATTCTTATATATTTGAGTGAGTTTGCAACATCTTGGTCAGATATCGTCGATTTGCATCCATTGAAGCACATTGAGGTTGAGTGTCACTTCGTGTTGATTGAAAATTCTCAGAGTCTATCTTCCTTATTTGAAGTCGAATCTCATCAATTGTTATATATTTGAGTGAGTTTGCAACATCTTGGTCAGATATCGTCGATTCACATCCATTGAAGCACATTGAGGTCGATTGTCACTTTGTGTTGATTGAAAATTTTCAAAGTCTATCTTCCTAATTTGAAGTCGAATCTCATCAATTCTCATATATTTAGGTGAGTTTGCAACATCTTGGTAAGAAATCGTCGATTTACATCCATTGAAGCTGATTGAGGTCGATTGTCACTTTGTGTTGATTGAAAATTTTCAAAGTCTATCTTCCTAATTTGAAGTCCAATCTCATCAATTCTCATATATTTAGGTGAGTTTGCAACATCTTGGTAAGATATCGTCGATTTACATCCATTGAAGCAGATTGAGGTCGATTGTCACTTTGTGTTGATTGAAAATTTTCAAAGTCTATTTTCGTAAGTTGAAGCCGAGTCTTATCAATTCTTTTATATATTTGAGTGAGTTCGCATTTAACTTCGACAGATATCGTCGATTTACATCCATTGAAGCCCATTGAGGTCGATTGTCACTTTGTGTTGATTGAAAATTTTCAAAGTCTATCTTCCTAATTTGGAGTCGAATCTCATAAATTCTTATATATTTGAGTGAATTTGCAACATCTTGGTCAGATATCGTCGATTTACATCCATTGAAGCCCATTGAGGACGATTGTCAATTTGTGTTCATTAAAAATTTCCAGTCTATCTTCCTAATTTGAAGTCGAATCTCATCAATTTTTATATATTTGAGTTAGTTTGCAAATAACTTGGTCAGATATCGTCGATTTACAGCGATTGAAGCCGATTGAGGTCGATTGTCACTTTGTGTTGATTGAAAATTTTCAAAGTCTATCTTCCTAATTTGGAGTCGAATCTCATAAATTCTCATATATTTAAGTGAGTTTTCAACATCTTGGTAAGATATCGTCGATTTACATCCATTGAAGCAGATTGAGGTCGATTGTCACTTTGTGTTGATTGAAAATTTTCAAAGTCTATCTACCTAATTTGAAGTCGAATCTTATCAATTCTCATATAATTAAGTGAGTTTGCAACATCTTGGGAAGATATCGTCGATTTACATCCATTGAAGCAGATTGAGGTCGATTGTCACTTTGTGTTGATTGAAAATTCTCAGAGTCTATTTTCCTAAGTTGAAGTCGAGTCTTATCAATTCTTTTATATATTTGAGTGAGTTCGCAACTAACTTCAACAGATATCGTCGATTTATATCCATTGCAGCCCATTGAGGTTGATTATCACTTTGTGTTGATTGAAAATTTCCAAAGTCTATCTTCCTAATTTGAAGTCGAATCTCATCAATTGTTAAATATTTGAGTGAGTTTGCAACATCTTGTTCAGATATCGTCGATTTACAGCCATTGAAGCAGATTGAGGTCGATTGTCACTTTGTGTTGATTGAAAATTATCAAAGTCTATCTTCCTAATTTGGAGTCGAATCTCATAAATTCTTATATATTTGAGTGAGTTTGCAACATCTTGGTCAGATATCGTCGATTTACATCCATTGAAGCAGATTGAGGTCGATTGTCACTTTGTGTTGATAGAAAATTTGCATTTAACTTCGACAGATTTTGTCGATTTACATCCATTGAAGCCTATTGAGGTCGATTGTCACTTTGTGTTGATTGAAAATTTTCAAATTCTATCTTCCTAATTTGGAGTCGAATCTCATCAATTCTTATATATTTGAGTGAGTTTGGAACATCTTGGTCAGATATCGTCGATTTACATCCATTGAAGCACATTGAGGTTGATTGTCACTTTGTGTTGCTTGAAAATTTTCAAAGTCTATCTTCCTAATTTGAAGTCGAATCTAATCAATTTTTATATATTTGAGTTAGATTGCAACTAACTTGGTCAGATATCGTCGATTTACATCCGTTGAAGCAGATTGAGGTCGATTGTCACTTTGTATTTATTGAAAATTTTCAAAGTCTATCTTCCCAATTTGGAGTCGAATATCATAAATTCTTATATATTTGAGTGAGTTTGCAACATCTTGGTCAGATATCGTCGATTTGCATCCATTGAAGCTGATTGAGGTCGATTGTCACTTTGTGTTGATTGAAAATTTTCAAAGTCTATCTTCCTAATTTGAAGTCCAATCTCATCAATTCTCATATATTTAGGTGAGTTTGCAACATCTTGGTAAGATATCGTCGATTTACATCCATTGAAGCAGATTGAGGTCGATTGTCACTTTGTGTTGATTGAAAATTTTCAAAGTCTATTTTCGTAAGTTGAAGCCGAGTCTTATCAATTCTTTTATATATTTGAGTGAGTTCGCATTTAACTTCGACAGATATCGTCGATTTACATCCATTGAAGCCCATTGAGGTCGATTGTCACTTTGTGTTGATTGAAAATTTTCAAAGTCTATCTTCCTAATTTGGAGTCGAATCTCATAAATTCTTATATATTTGAGTGAATTTGCAACATCTTGGTCAGATATCGTCGATTTACATCCATTGAAGCCCATTGAGGACGATTGTCAATTTGTGTTCATTAAAAATTTCCAGTCTATCTTCCTAATTTGAAGTCGAATCTCATCAATTTTTATATATTTGAGTTAGTTTGCAAATAACTTGGTCAGATATCGTCGATTTACAGCGATTGAAGCCGATTGAGGTCGATTGTCACTTTGTGTTGATTGAAAATTTTCAAAGTCTATCTTCCTAATTTGGAGTCGAATCTCATAAATTCTCATATATTTAAGTGAGTTTGCAACATCTTGGGAAGATATCGTCGATTTACATCCATTGAAGCAGATTGAGGTCGATTGTCACTTTGTGTTGATTGAAAATTCTCAGAGTCTATTTTCCTAAGTTGAAGTCGAGTCTTATCAATTCTTTTATATATTTGAGTGAGTTCGCAACTAACTTCAACAGATATCGTCGATTTATATCCATTGCAGCCCATTGAGGTTGATTATCACTTTGTGTTGATTGAAAATTTCCAAAGTCTATCTTCCTAATTTGAAGTCGAATCTCATCAATTGTTAAATATTTGAGTGAGTTTGCAACATCTTGTTCAGATATCGTCGATTTACAGCCATTGAAGCAGATTGAGGTCGATTGTCACTTTGTGTTGATTGAAAATTTTCAAAGTCTATTTTCCTAATTTGGAGTCGAATCTCATAAATTCTTATATATTTGAGTGAATTTGCAACATCTTGGTCAGATATCGTCGATTTACATCAATTGAAGCAGATTGAGGTCGATTGTCACTTTGTGTTGATTGAAAATTTTCAAAGTCTATCTTCCTAATTTGAAGTCGAGTCTCATCAATTCTTATATATTTGAGTGAGTTCGCATTAAACTTCGACAGATATCGTCGATATACATCCATTGAAGCCCATTGAGGACGATTGTCAATTTGTGTTCATTAAAGATTTCCAGTCTATCTTCCTAATTTGAAGTCGAATCTCATCAATTTTTATATATTTGAGTTAGTTTGCAAATAACTTGGTCAGATATCGTCGATTTACAGCGATTGAAGCCGATTGAGGTCGATTGTCACTTTGTGTTGATTGAAAATTATCAAAGTCTATCTTCCTAATTTGGAGTCGAATCTCATAAATTCTTATATATTTGAGTGAGTTTGCAACATCTTGGTCAGATATCGTCGATTTACATCCATTGAAGCAGATTGAGGTCGATTGTCACTTTGTGTTGATAGAAAATTTGCATTTAACTTCGACAGATTTCGTCGATTTACATCCATTGAAGCCTATTGAGGTCGATTGTCACTTTGTGTTGATTGAAAATTTTCAAATTCTATCTTCCTAATTTGGAGTCGAATCTCATCAATTCTTATATATTTGAGTGAGTTTGGAACATCTTGGTCAGATATCGTCGATTTACATCCATTGAAGCACATTGAGGTTGATTGTCACTTTGTGTTGCTTGAAAATTTTCAAAGTCTATCTTCCTAATTTGAAGTCGAATCTAATCAATTTTTATATATTTGAGTTAGATTGCAACTAACTTGGTCAGATATCGTCGATTTACATCCGTTGAAGCAGATTGAGGTCGATTGTCACTTTGTATTTATTGAAAATTTTCAAAGTCTATCTTCCCAATTTGGAGTCGAATATCATAAATCCTTATATATTTGAGTGAGTTTGCAACATCTTGGTCAGATATCGTCGATTTGCATCCATTGAAGCACATTGAGGTTGAGTGTCACTTCGTGTTGATTGAAAATTCTCAGAGTCTATCTTCCTTATTTGAAGTCGAATCTCATCAATTGTTATATATTTGAGTGAGTTTGCAACATCTTGGTCAGATATCGTCGATTCACATCCATTGAAGCACATTGAGGTCGATTGTCACTTTGTGTTGATTGAAAATTTTCAAAGTCTATCTTCCTAATTTGAAGTCGAATCTCATCAATTCTCATATATTTAGGTGAGTTTGCAACATCTTGGTAAGATATCGTCGATTTACATCCATTGAAGCTGATTGAGGTCGATTGTCACTTTGTGTTGATTGAAAATTTTCAAAGTCTATCTTCCTAATTTGAAGTCCAATCTCATCAATTCTCATATATTTAGGTGAGTTTGCAACATCTTGGTAAGATATCGTCGATTTACATCCATTGAAGCAGATTGAGGTCGATTGTCACTTTGTGTTGATTGAAAATTTTCAAAGTCTATTTTCGTAAGTTGAAGCCGAGTCTTATCAATTCTTTTATATATTTGAGTGAGTTCGCATTTAACTTCGACAGATATCGTCGATTTACATCCATTGAAGCCCATTGAGGTCGATTGTCACTTTGTGTTGATTGAAAATTTTCAAAGTCTATCTTCCTAATTTGGAGTCGAATCTCATAAATTCTTATATATTTGAGTGAATTTGCAACATCTTGGTCAGATATCGTCGATTTACATCCATTGAAGCCCATTGAGGACGATTGTCAATTTGTGTTCATTAAAAATTTCCAGTCTATCTTCCTAATTTGAAGTCGAATCTCATCAATTTTTATATATTTGAGTTAGTTTGCAAATAACTTGATCAGATATCGTCGATTTACAGCGATTGAAGCCGATTGAGGTCGATTGTCACTTTGTGTTGATTGAAAATTTTCAAAGTCTATCTTCCTAATTTGGAGTCGAATCTCATAAATTCTCATATATTTAAGTGAGTTTTCAACATCTTGGTAAGATATCGTCGATTTACATCCATTGAAGCAGATTGAGGTCGATTGTCACTTTGTGTTGATTGAAAATTTTCAAAGTCTATCTACCTAATTTGAAGCCGAATCTCATCAATTCTCATATATTTAAGTGAGTTTGCAACATCTTGGGAAGATATCGTCGATTTACATCCATTGAAGCAGATTGAGGTCGATTGTCACTTTGTGTTGATTGAAAATTCTCAGAGTCTATTTTCCTAAGTTGAAGTCGAGTCTTATCAATTCTTTTATATATTTGAGTGAGTTCGCAACTAACTTCAACAGATATCGTCGATTTATATCCATTGCAGCCCATTGAGGTTGATTATCACTTTGTGTTGATTGAAAATTTTCAAAGTCTATCTTCCTAATTTGAAGTCGAATCTCATCAATTGTTAAATATTTGAGTGAGTTTGCAACATCTTGTTCAGATATCGTCGATTTACAGCCATTGAAGCCGATTGAGGTCGATTGTCACTTTGTGTTGATTGAAAATTTTCAAAATCTATCTTCCTAATTTGAAGTCGAATCTCATCAATTCTCATATATTTAAGTGAGTTTGCAACATCTTGTTCAGATATCGTCGATTTACATCCATTGAAGCAGATTGAGGTCGATTGTCACTTTGTGTTGATTGAAAATTTTCAAAGTCTATTTTCGTAAGTTGAAGCCGAGTCTTATCAATTCTTTTATATATTTGAGTGAGTTCGCATTTAACTTCGACAGATATCGTCGATTTACATCCATTGAAGCCCATTGAGGTCGATTGTCACTTTGTGTTGATTGAAAATTTTCAAAGTCTATTTTCCTAATTTGGAGTCGAATCTCATAAATTCTTATATATTTGAGTGAATTTGCAACATCTTGGTCAGATATCGTCGATTTACATCAATTGAAGCAGATTGAGGTCGATTGTCACTTTGTGTTGATTGAAAATTTTCAAAGTCTATCTTCCTAATTTGAAGTCGAGTCTCATCAATTCTTATATATTCGAGTGAGTTCGCATTAAACTTCGACAGATATCGTCGATTTATATCCATTGCAGCCCATTGAGGTTGATTATCACTTTGTGTTGATTGAAAATTTTCAAAGTCTATCTTCCTAATTTGAAGTCGAATCTCATCAATTGTTAAATATTTGAGTGAGTTTGCAACATCTTGTTCAGATATCGTCGATTTACAGCCATTGAAGCCGATTGAGGTCGATTGTCACTTTGTGTTGATTGAAAATTTTCAAAATCTATCTTCCTAATTTGAAGTCGAATCTCATCAATTCTCATATATTTAAGTGAGTTTGCAACATCTTGTTCAGATATCGTCGATTTACATCCATTGAAGCAGATTGAGGTCGATTGTCACTTTGTGTTGATTGAAAATTTTCAAAGTCTATTCTCGTAAGTTGAAGCCGAGTCTTATCAATTCTTTTATATATTTGAGTGAGTTCGCATTTAACTTCGACAGATATCGTCGATTTACATCCATTGAAGCCCATTGAGGTCGATTGTCACTTTGTGTTGATTGAAAATTTTCAAAGTCTATTTTCCTAATTTGGAGTCGAATCTCATAAATTCTTGTATATTTGAGTGAATTTGCAACATCTTGGTCAGATATCGTCGATTTACATCCACTGAAGCCCATTGAGGTCGATTGTCACTTTGTGTTGATTGAAAATTTTCAAAGTCTATTTTCCTAATTTGGAGTCGAATCTCATAAATTCTTATATATTTGAGTGAATTTGCAACATCTTGGTCAGATATCGTCGATTTACATCAATTGAAGCAGATTGAGGTCGATTATCACTTTGTGTTGATTGAAAATTTTCAAAGTCTATCTTCCTAATTTGAAGTCGAATCTCATCAATTTTTATATATTTGAGTTAGTTTGCAAATAACTTGGTCAGATATCGTCGATTTACAGCGATTGAAGCCGATTGAGGTCGATTGTCACTTTGTGTTGATTGAAAATTATCAAAGTCTATCTTCCTAATTTGGAGTCGAATCTCATAAATTCTTATATATTTGAGTGAGTTTGCAACATCTTGGTCAGATATCGTCGATTTACATCCATTGAAGCAGATTGAGGTCGATTGTCACTTTGTGTTTATTGAAAATTTTCAAAGTCTATCTTCCTAATTTGAAGTCGAATCTCATCAATTCTCATATATTTGAGTGAGTTTGCAACATCTTGGTAAGATATCGTCGATTTACATCCATTGTAGCAGATTGAGGTCGATTGTCACTTTGTGTTGATTGAAAATTTTCAAAGTCTATCTACCTAATTTGAAGTCGAATCTCATCAATTCTCATATATTTAAGTGAGTTTGCAATATCTTGGTAAGATATCATCGATTTACATCCATTGAAGCAGATTGAGGTCGATTGTCACTTTGTGTTGATTTAAAATTCTCAAAGTCTATTTTCCTAAGCTGAAGTCGAGTCTTATCAATTCTTTTATATATTTGAGTGAGTTCGCAACTAACTTCAACAGATATCGTCGATTTACTTCCATTGAAGCCCATAGAGGTTGATTATCACTTTGTGTTGATTGAAAATTTTCAAAGTCTATCTTCCTAATTTGAAGTCGAATCTCATCAATTGTTAAATATTCGAGTGAGTTTGCAACATCTTGTTCAGATATCGTCGATTTACAGCCATTGAAACCGATTGAGGTCGATTGTCACTTTGTGTTGATTGAAAATTTTCAAAGTCTATCTTCCTAATTTGAAGTCGAATCTCATCAATTCTCATATATTTAAGTGAGTTTGCAACATCTTGTTCAGATATCGTCGATTTACATCCATTGAAGCAGATTGAGATCGATTGTCACTTTGTGTTGATTGAAAATTTTCTAAGTCTATCTTCCTAAGTTGAAGTCGAGTCTCATCAATTCTTATATATTTGAGTGAGTTCGCATTTAACTTCGACATATATCGTCGATTTACATCCATTGGAGCAGATTGAGGTCGATTGTCACTTTGTGTTGATTGAAAATTTTCAAAGTCTATCTTCCTAAGTTGAAGTCGAGTCTTATCAATTCTTATATATTTGAGTGAGTCCGCATTTAACTTCGACAGATATCGTCGATTTACATCCATTGAAGCCCATTGAGGTCGATTGTCACTTTGTGTTGATTGAAAATTTTCAAAGTCTATCTTCCTAATTTGGAGTCGAATCTCATCAATTCTTATATATTTGAGTGAGTTTGGAACATCTTGGACAGATATCGTCGATTTACATCCATTGAAGCAGATTGAGGTCGATTGTCATTTTGTGTTGATTGAAAATTTTCAAAGTCTATCTTCCTAGGTTGAAGTCGAGTCTCATCAATTCTTATATATTTGAGTGAGTTTGCAACATCTTGGTCAGATATCGTCGATTTACATCCATTGAAGCAGATTGAGGTCGATTGTCACTTTGTGTTGATTGAAAATTTTCTAAGTCTATCTTCCTAGGTTGAAGTCGAGTCTCATCAATTCTTATATATTTGAGTGAGTTTGCAACATCTTGGTCAGATATCGTCGATTTACATCCATTGAAGCAGATTGAGGTCGATTGTCACTTTGTGTTGATTGAAAATTTTCAAAGTCTATCTTCCTAATTTAAAGTCGAATCTCATCAATTCTTATATATTTGAGTGAGTTTGCAATATCTTGGTAAGATATCGTCGATTTACATCCATTGAAGCAGATTGAGGTCGATTGTCACTTTGTGATGATTGAAAATTTTCTAAGTCTATCTTCCTAGGTTGACGTCGAGTCTCATCAATTCTTATATATTTGAGTGAGTTTGCAACATCTTGGTCAGATATCGTCGATTTACATCCATTGAAGCAGATTGAGGTCGATTGTCACTTTGTGTTGATTGAAAATTTTCAAAGTCTATCTTCCTAATTTGAAGTCGAATCTCATCAATTCTTATATATTTGAGTGAGTTTGCAATATCTTGGTAAGATATCGTCGATTTACATCCATTGAAGCAGATTGAGGTCGATTGTCACTTTGTGTTGATTGAAAATTTTCTAAGTCTATCTTCCTAGGTTGAAGTCGAGTCTCATCAATTCTTATATATTTGAGTGAGTTTGCAACATCTTGGTCAGATATCGTCGATTTACATCCAATGAAGCAGATTGAGGTCGATTGTCACTTTGTGTTGATTGAAAATTTTCAAAGTCTATCTTCCTAATTTGGAGTCAAATATCATAAATTCTCAAATATTTGAGTGAGTTTGCAACATCTTGGTCAGATATCGTCGATTTACATCCATTGAAGCAGATTGAGGTCGATTGTCACTTTGTGTTGATTGAAAATTTTCAAAGTCTATCTTCCTAATTTAAAGTCGAATCTCATCAATTCTTATATATTTGAGTGAGTTTGCAATATCTTGGTAAGATATCGTCGATTTACATCCATTGAGGCAGATTGAGGTCGATTGTCACTTTGTGTTGATTGAAAATTTTCAATGTCTATCTTCCTTAGTTGAAGTCGAGTCTCATCAATTCTTATATATTTGAGTGAGCTTGCAACATCTTGGTCAGATACCGTCGATTTACATCCATTGAAGCAGATTGAGGTCGATTGTCACTTTGTGTTGATTGAAAATTTTCAAAGTCTATCTTCCTTATTTGTAGTCGAATCTCATCAATTCTTATATATTTGAGTGAGTTTGCAACATCTTGGTCAGATATCGTCGATTTACATCCATTGAAGCAGATTGAGGTCGATTGTCACTTTGTGTTGATTGAAAATTTTCAAAGTCTATCTTCCTAGTTTGGAGTCAAATATCATAAATTCTCATATATTTGAGTGAGTTTGCAACATCTTGGTCAGATATCAACGATTTACATCCATTGAAGCAGATTGAGGTCGATTGTCACTTTGTGTTGATTGAAAATTTTCGAAGTCTATCTTCCCAATTTGGAGTCAAATATCATAAATTCTTATATATTTGAGTGAGTTTGCAAAATTTTGGTCAGATATCGTCGATTTACATCCATTGAAGCAGATTGAGGTCGATTGTCACTTTGTGTTGATTGAAAATTTTCAAAGTCTATCTTCCTAATTTGTAGTCGATTCTCATCAATTCTTATATATTTAAGTGAGTTTGCAATATCTTGGTGAGATATCGTCGATTTACATCCATTGAAGCAGATTGAGGTCGATTGTCACTTTGTGTTGATTGAAAATTTTCAAAGTCTATCTTCCTAGTTTGGAGTCAAATATCATAAATTCTCATATATTTGAGTGAGTTTGCAACATCTTGGTCAGATATCGTCGATTTACATCCATTGAAGCAGATTGAGGTCGATTGTCACTTTGTGTTGATTGAAAATTTTCTAAGTCTATCTTCCTAGGTTGAAGTCGAGTCTCATCAATTCTTATATATTTGAGTGAGTTTGCAACATCTTGGTCAGATATCGTCGATTTACATCCATTGAAGCAGATTGAGGTCGATTGTCACTTTGTGTTGATTGAAAATTTTCAAAGTCTATTTTCCTAATTTGGAGTCGAATCTCATAAATTCTTATATATTTGAGTGAATTTGCAACATCTTGGTCAGATATCGTCGATTTATATCAATTGAAGCAGATTGAGGTCGATTGTCACTTTGTGTTGATTGAAAATTTTCAAAGTCTATCTTCCTAATTTGAAGTCGAGTCTCATCAATTCTTATATATTTGAGTGAGTTCGCATTAAACTTCGACAGATATCGTCGATATACATCCATTGAAGCCCATTGAGGACGATTGTCAATTTGTGTTCATTGAAAATTTCCAGTCTATCTTCCTAATTTGAAGTCGAATCTCATCAATTTTTATATATTTGAGTTAGTTCCAAATAACTTGGTCAGATATCGTCGATTTACAGCGATTGAAGCCGATTGAGGTCGATTGTCACTTTGTGTTGATTGAAAATTTTCAAAGTCTATCTTCCTAATTTGGAGTCGAATCTCATAAATTCTTATATATTTGAGTGAGTTTGCAACATCTTGGTCAGATATCGTCGATTTACATCCATTGAAGCAGATTGAGGTAGATTGTCACTTTGTGTTGATTGAAAATTTTCAAAGTCTATCTTCCTAATTTGAAGTCGAATCTCATCAATTCTCATATATTTGAGTGAGTTTGCAACATCTTGGTAAGATATCGTCGATTTACATCCATTGTAGCAGATTGAGGTCGATTGTCACTTTGTGTTGATTGAAAATTTTCAAAGTCTATCTTCCTAATTTGAAGTCGAATCTCATCAATTCTCATATATTTGAGTGAGTTTGCAACATCTTGGTAAGATATCGTCGATTTACATCCATTGTAGCAGATTGAGGTCGATTGTCACTTTGTGTTGATTGAAAATTTTCAAAGTCTATATACCTAATTTGAAGTCGAATCTCATCAATTCTCATATATTTAAGTGAGTTTGCAATATCTTGGTAAGATATCGTCGATTTACATTCATTGAAGCAGATTGAGGTCGATTGTCACTTTGTGTTGATTTAAAATTCTCAAAGTCTATTTTCCTAAGCTGAAGTCGAGTCTTATCAATTCTTTTATATATTTGAGTGAGTTCGCAACTAACTTCAACAGATATCGTCGATTTACTTCCATTGAAACCCATAGAGGTTGATTATCACTTTGTGTTGATTGAAAATTTTCAAAGTCTATCTTCCTAATTTGAAGTCGAATCTCATCAATTGTTAAATATTCGAGTGAGTTTGCAACATCTTGTTCAGATATCGTCGATTTACAGCCATTGAAACCGATTGAGGTCGATTGTCACTTTGTGTTGATTGAAAATTTTCAAAGTCTATCCTCCTAATTTGAAGTCGAATCTCATCAATTCTCATATATTTAAGTGAGTTTTCAACATCTTGTTCAGATATCGTCGATTTACATCCATTGAAGCAGATTGAGATCGATTGTCACTTTGTGTTGATTTAAAATTCTCAAAGTCTATTTTCCTAAGCTGAAGTCGAGTCTTATCAATTCTTTTATATATTTGAGTGAGTTCGCAACTAACTTCAACAGATATCGTCGATTTACTTCCATTAAAACCCATAGAGGTTGATTATCACTTTGTGTTGATTGAAAATTTTCAAAGTCTATCTTCCTAATTTGAAGTCGAATCTCATCAATTGTTAAATATTCGAGTGAGTTTGCAACATCTTGTGTTGATTGAAAATTTTCGAAGTCTATCTTCCCAATTTGGAGTCAAATATCATAAATTCTTATATATTTGAGTGAGTTTGCAAAATTTTGGTCAGATATCGTCGATTTACATCCATTGAAGCAGATTGAGGTCGATTGTCACTTTGTGTTGATTGAAAATTTTCTAAGTCTATCTTCCTAGGTTGAAGTCGAGTCTCATCAATTCTTATATATTTGAGTGAGTTTGCAACATCTTGGTCAGATATCGTCGATTTACATCCATTGAAGCAGATTGAGGTCGATTGTCACTTTGTGTTGATTGAAAATTTTCAAAGTCTATCTTCCTAATTTGAAGTCGAATCTCATCAATTGTTAAATATTCGAGTGAGTTTGCAACATCTTGTGTTGATTGAAAATTTTCGAAGTCTATCTTCCCAATTTGGAGTCAAATATCATAAATTCTTATATATTTGAGTGAGTTTGCAAAATTTTGGTCAGATATCGTCGATTTACATCCATTGAAGCAGATTGAGGTCGATTGTCACTTTGTGTTGATTGAAAATTTTCTAAGTCTATCTTCCTAGGTTGAAGTCGAGTCTCATCAATTCTTATATATTTGAGTGAGTTTGCAACATCTTGGTCAGATATCGTCGATTTACATCCATTGAAGCAGATTGAGGTCGATTGTCACTTTGTGTTGATTGAAAATTTTCAAAGTCTATTTTCCTAATTTGGAGTCGAATCTCATAAATTCTTATATATTTGAGTGAATTTGCAACATCTTGGTCAGATATCGTCGATTTATATCAATTGAAGCAGATTGAGGTCGATTGTCACTTTGTGTTGATTGAAAATTTTCAAAGTCTATCTTCCTAATTTGAAGTCGAGTCTCATCAATTCTTATATATTTGAGTGAGTTCGCATTAAACTTCGACAGATATCGTCGATATACATCCATTGAAGCCCATTGAGGACGATTGTCAATTTGTGTTCATTAAAAATTTCCAGTCTATCTTCCTAATTTGAAGTCGAATCTCATCAATTTTCATATATTTGAGTTAGTTTGCAAATAACTTGGTCAGATATCGTCGATTTACAGCGATTGAAGCCGATTGAGGTCGATTGTCACTTTGTGTTGATTGAAAATTTTCAAAGTCTATCTTCCTAATTTGGAGTCGAATCTCATAAATTCTTATATATTTGAGTGAGTTTGCAACATCTTGGTCAGATATCGTCGATTTACATCCATTGAAGCAGATTGAGGTCGATTGTCACTTTGTGTTGATTGAAAATTTTCAAAGTCTATCTTCCTAATTTGAAGTCGAATCTCATCAATTCTCATATATTTGAGTGAGTTTGCAACATCTTGGTAAGATATCGTCGATTTACATCCATTGTAGCAGATTGAGGTCGATTGTCACTTTGTGTTGATTGAAAATTTTCAAAGTCTATATACCTAATTTGAAGTCGAATCTCATCAATTCTCATATATTTAAGTGAGTTTGCAATATCTTGGTAAGATATCGTCGATTTACATTCATTGAAGCAGATTGAGGTCGATTGTCACTTTGTGTTGATTTAAAATTCTCAAAGTCTATTTTCCTAAGCTGAAGTCGAGTCTTATCAATTCTTTTATATATTTGAGTGAGTTCGCAACTAACTTCAACAGATATCGTCGATTTACTTCCATTGAAACCCATAGAGGTTGATTATCACTTTGTGTTGATTGAAAATTTTCAAAGTCTATCTTCCTAATTTGAAGTCGAATCTCATCAATTGTTAAATATTCGAGTGAGTTTGCAACATCTTGTTCAGATATCGTCGATTTACAGCCATTGAAACCGATTGAGGTCGATTGTCACTTTGTGTTGATTGAAAATTTTCAAAGTCTATCCTCCTAATTTGAAGTCGAATCTCATCAATTCTCATATATTTAAGTGAGTTTTCAACATCTTGTTCAGATATCGTCGATTTACATCCATTGAAGCAGATTGAGATCGATTGTCACTTTGTGTTGATTGAAAATTTTCTAAGTCTATCTTCCTAAGTTGAAGTCGAGTCTCATCAATTCTTATATATTTGAGTGAGTTCGCATTTAACTTCGACATATATCGTCGATTTACATCCATTGAAGCAGATTGAGGTCGATTGTCACTTTGTGTTGATTGAAAATTTTCAAAGTCTATCTTCCTAAGTTGAAGTCGAGTCTTATCAATTCTTATATATTTGAGTGAGTCCGCATTTAACTTCGACAGATATCGTCGATTTACATCCATTGAAGCCCATTGAGGTCGATTGTCACTTTGTGTTGATTGAAAATTTTCAAAGTCTATCTTCCTAATTTGGAGTCGAATCTCATCAATTCTTATATATTTGAGTGAGTTTGGAACATCTTGGACAGATATCGTCGATTTACATCCATTGAAGCAGATTGAGGTCGATTGTCATTTTGTGTTGATTGAAAATTTTCTAAGTCTATCTTCCCAATTTGGAGCCGAATATCATAAATTCTTATATATTTGAGTGAGTTTGCAACATCTTGGTCAGATATCGTCGATTTACATCCATTGAAGCAGATTGAGGTCGATTGTCACTTTGTGTTGATTTAAAATTCTCAAAGTCTATTTTCCTAAGCTGAAGTCGAGTCTTATCAATTCTTTTATATATTTGAGTGAGTTCGCAACTAACTTCAACAGATATCGTCGATTTACTTCCATTGAAGCCCATATAGGTTGATTATCACTTTGTGTTGATTGAAGATTTTCAAAGTCTATCTTCCTAATTTGAAGTCGAATCTCATCAATTGTTAAATATTCGAGTGAGTTTGCAACATCTTGTTCAGATATCGTCGATTTACAGCCATTGAAACCGATTGAGGTCGATTGTCACTTTGTGTTGATTGAAAATTTTCAAAGTCTATCTTCCTAATTTGAAGTCGAATCTCATCAATTTTCATATATTTGAGTTAGTTTGCAACATCTTGGTAAGATATCGTCGATTTACATCCATTGAAGCAGATTGAGGTCGATTGTCACTTTGTGTTGATTTAAAATTCTCAAAGTCTATTTTCCTAAGCTGAAGTCGAGTCTTATCAATTCTTTTATATATTTGAGTGAGTTCGCAACTAACTTCAACAGATATCGTCGATTTACTTCCATTGAAGCCCATAGAGGTTGATTATCACTTTGTGTTGATTGAAGATTTTCAAAGTCTATCTTCCTAATTTGAAGTCGAATCTCATCAATTTTTATATATTTGAGTTAGTTTGCAACATCTTGGTAAGATATCGTCGATTTACATCCATTGAAGCAGATTGAGGTCGATTGTCACTTTGTGTTGATTGAAAATTTTCAAAGTCTATCTTCCTAATTTGAAGTCGAATCTCATCAATTTTCATATATTTGAGTTAGTTTGCAACATCTTGGTAAGATATCGTCGATTTACATCCATTGAAGCAGATTGAGGTCGATTGTCACTTTGTGTTGATTGAAAATTTTCAAAGTCTATCTTCCTAATTTGAAGTCGAATCTCATCAATTTTCATATATTTGAGTTAGTTTGCAACATCTTGGTAAGATATCGTCGATTTACATCCATTGAAGCAGATTGAGGTCGATTGTCAGTTTGTGTTGATTGAAAATTTTCAAAGTCTATCTTCCTAATTTGAAGTCGAATCTCATCAATTTTTATATATTTGAGTTAGTTTGCAACTAACTTGGTCAGATATAGTTGATTTACATCCATTGAAGCATATTGAGGTCGATTGTCACTTAGTGTTGATTGAAAATTTTCACAGTCTATCTTCCTAATTTGAAGTCGAATCTCATAAATTCTCATATATTCAAGTGAGTTTGCAACATCTTGGTAAGATATCGTCGATTTACATCCATTGAAGCAGATTGAGGTCGATTGTCACTTTGTGTTGATTGAAAATTTTCAAAGTCTATTTTCCTAAGTTGAAGCCGAGTCTTATCAATTCTTTTATATATTTGAGTGAGTTCGCATTCAACTTCGACAGATATCGTCGATTTACATCCATTGAAGCCCATTGAGGTCGATTGTCACTTTGTGTTGATTGAAAATTTTCAAAGTCTATCTTCCTAATTTGAAGTCGAGTCTCATCAATTCTTATATATTTGAGTGAGTTCGCATTAAACTTCGACAGATATCGTCGATATACATCCATTGAAGCCCATTGAGGATGATTGTCAATTTGTGTTCATTAAAAATTTCCAAAGTCTATCTTCCTAATTTGAAGTCGAATCTCATCAATTTTTATATATTTGAGTGAGTTTGCAACATCTTGGTCAGATATCGTCAATTTACATCCATTGAAGCATATTGAGGTAGATTGTCACTTTGTGTTCATTAAAAATTTCCAAAATCTATCTTCCTAATTTGAAGTCGAATCTCATCAATTTTTATATATTTGAGTTAGTTTGCAACTAACTTGGTCAGATATCGTCGATTTACATCCATTGAAGCCGATTGAGGTCGATTGTCACTTTGTGTTGATTGAAGATTCTCAAAGTCTATCTTCCTAATTTGAAGTCGAATCTCATCAATTTTTATATATTTGAGTGAACTTGCAACATCTTGGTCAGATATCGTCGAATTACATCCATTGAAGCCGATTGAGGTCGATTGTCACTTAGTGTTCATTGAAACTTTTCAAAGTCTATCTTCCTAATTTGAAGTCGAATCTCATCAATTTTTATATATTTGAGTTAGTTTGCAACTAACTTCGACAGATATCGTCGATTTACATCCATTGAAGCCCATTGAGGTCGATTGTCACTTTGTGTTGATTGAAAATTTTCAAAGTCTATCTTCCTAATTTGAAGTCGAATCTCATCAATCGTTATATATTCGAGTGAGTTTGCAACATCTTGGTCAGATATCGTCGATTTACATCCTTTGAAGTATATTGAGGTCGATCGTCACTTTGTGTTCATTAAAAATTTTCAAAGTCTATCTTCCTAATTTGAAGTCGAATCTCATCAATTTTTATATATTTGAGTTAGTTTGCAACTAACTTGGTCAGATATCGTCGATTTACATCCATTGAAGCCGATTTAGGTCGTTTGTCACTTTGTGTTGATTGAAGATTTTCAAAGTCTATCTTACTAATTTGAAGTCGAATCTCATCAATTTTCATATATTTGAGTTAGTTTGCAACATCTTGGTAAGATATCGTCGATTTACATCCATTGAAGCAGAATGAGGTCGATTGTCACTTTGTGTTGATTGAAAATTTTCAAAGTCTATCTTCCTAATTTGGAGTCGAATCTCATCAATTGTTATATATTTGAGTTAGTTTGCAACTAACTTCGACAGATATCGTCGATTTACATCCATTGAAGCCCATTGAGGTCGATTGTCACTTTGTGTTGATTGAAAATTTTCAAAGTCTATCTTCCTAATTTGAAGTCGAATCTCATCAATCGTTATATATTTGAGTGAGTTTGCAACATCTTGGTCAGATATCGTCGATTTACATCCATTGAAGCATATTGAGGTCGATCGTCACTTTGTGTTCATTAAAAATTTTCAAAGTCTATCTTCCTAATTTGAAGTCGAATCTCATCAATTTTTATATATTTGAGTTAGTTTGCAACTAACTTGGTCAGATATCGTCGATTTACATCCATTGAAGCCGATTTAGGTCGTTTGTCACTTTTTGTTGATTGAAGATTTTCAAAGTCTATCTTACTAATTTGAAGTCGAATCTCATCAATTTTCATATATTTGAGTTAGTTTGCAACTAACTTGGTCGGATATCGTCGATTCACATCCATTGAAGCCGATTTAGGTCGTTTGTCACTTTGTGTTGATTGAAGATTTTCAAAGTCTATCTTCCTAATTTGAAGTCGAATCTCATCAATTTGTATATATTTGAGTTAGTTTGCAACATCTTGGTAAGATATCGTCGATTTACATCCATTGAAGCAGATTGAGGTCGATTGTCACTTTGTGTTGATTGAAGATTTTCAAAGTCTATCTTACTAATTTGAAGTCGAATCTCATCCATTTTCATATATTTGAGTTAGTTTGCAACTAACTTGGTCGGATATCGTCGATTTACATCCATTGAAGCCGATTTAGGTGGTTTGTCACTTTGTGTTGATTGAAGATTTTCAAAGTCTATCTTCCTAATTTGAAGTCGAATCTCATCAATTTTTATATATTTGAGTTAGTTTGCAACATCTTGGTAAGATATCGTCGATTTACATCCATTGAAGCAGATTGAGGTCGACCGTCACTTTGTGTTGATTGAAAATTTTCAAAGTCTATCTTCCTAATTTGAAGTCGAATCTCATCAATTTTCATATATTTGAGTTAGTTTGCAACATCTTGGTAAGATATCGTCGATTTACATCCATTGAAGCCGATTTAGGTCGTTTGTCACTTTTTGTTGATTGAAGATTTTCAAAGTCTATCTTACTAATTTGAAGTCGAATCTCATCAATTTTCATATATTTGAGTTAGTTTGCAACTAACTTGGTCGGATATCGTCGATTTACATCCATTGAAGCCGATTTAGGTGGTTTGTCACTTTGTGTTGATTGAAGATTTTCAAAGTCTATCTTCCTAATTTGAAGTCGAATCTCATCAATTTTCATATATTTGAGTTAGTTTGCAACATCTTGGTAAGATATCGTCGATTTACATCCATTGAAGCAGATTGAGGTCGATTGTCACTTTGTGTTGATTGAAAATTTTCAAAGTCTATCTTCCTAATTTGAAGTCGAATCTCATCAATTTTCATATATTTGAGTTAGTTTGCAACATCTTGGTAAGATATCGTCGATTTACATCCATTGAAGCAGATTGAGGTCGATTGTCAGTTTGTGTTGATTGAAAATTTTCAAAGTCTATCTTCCTAATTTGAAGTCGAATCTCATCAATTTTTATATATTTGAGTTAGTTTGCAACTAACTTGGTCAGATATAGTTGATTTACATCCATTGAAGCATATTGAGGTCGATTGTCACTTAGTGTTGATTGAAAATTTTCAAAGTCTATCTTCCTAATTTGAAGTCGAATCTCATAAATTCTCATATATTCAAGTGAGTTTGCAACATCTTGGTAAGATATCGTCGATTTACATCCATTGAAGCAGATTGAGGTCGATTGTCACTTTGTGTTGATTGAAAATTTTCAAAGTCTATTTTCCTAAGTTGAAGCCGAGTCTTATCAATTCTTTTATATATTTGAGTGAGTTCGCATTTAACTTCGACAGATATCGTCGATTTACATCCATTGAAGCCCATTGAGGTCGATTGTCACTTTGTGTTGATTGAAAATTTTCAAAGTCTATCTTCCTAATTTGAAGTCGAATCTCATCAATTTTTATATATTTGAGTTAGTTTGCAACTAACTTGGTCAGATATAGTTGATTTACATCCATTGAAGCATATTGAGGTCGATTGTCACTTAGTGTTGATTGAAAATTTTCAAAGTCTATCTTCCTAATTTGAAGTCGAATCTCATAAATTCTCATATATTCAAGTGAGTTTGCAACATCTTGGTAAGATATCGTCGATTTACATCCATTGAAGCAGATTGAGGTCGATTGTCACTTTGTGTTGATTGAAAATTTTCAAAGTCTATTTTCCTAAGTTGAAGCCGAGTCTTATCAATTCTTTTATATATTTGAGTGAGTTCGCATTCAACTTCGACAGATATCGTCGATTTACATCCATTGAAGCCCATTGAGGTCGATTGTCACTTTGTGTTGATTGAAAATTTTCAAAGTCTATCTTCCTAATTTGAAGTCGAGTCTCATCAATTCTTATATATTTGAGTGAGTTCGCATTAAACTTCGACAGATATCGTCGATATACATCCATTGAAGCCCATTGAGGATGATTGTCAATTTGTGTTCATTAAAAATTTCCAAAGTCTATCTTCCTAATTTGAAGTCGAATCTCATCAATTTTTATATATTTGAGTTAGTTTGCAACTAACTTGGTCAGATATCGTCGATTTACATCCATTGAAGCCGATTGAGGTCGATTGTCACTTTGTGTTGATTGAAGATTCTCAAAGTCTATCTTCCTAATTTGAAGTCGAATCTCATCAATTTTTATATATTTGAGTGAACTTGCAACATCTTGGTCAGATATCGTCGAATTACATCCATTGAAGCCGATTGAGGTCGATTGTCACTTAGTGTTCATTGAAACTTTTCAAAGTCTATCTTCCTAATTTGAAGTCGAATCTCATCAATTTTTATATATTTGAGTTAGTTTGCAACTAACTTCGACAGATATCGTCGATTTACATCCATTGAAGCCCATTGAGGTCGATTGTCACTTTGTGTTGATTGAAAATTTTCAAAGTCTATCTTCCTAATTTGAAGTCGAATCTCATCAATAGTTATATATTTGAGTGAGTTTGCAACATCTTGGTCAGATATCGTCGATTTACATCCTTTGAAGTATATTGAGGTCGATCGTCACTTTGTGTTCATTAAAAATTTTCAAAGTCTATCTTCCTAATTTGAAGTCGAATCTCATCAATTTTTATATATTTGAGTTAGTTTGCAACTAACTTGGTCAGATATCGTCGATTTACATCCATTGAAGCCGATTTAGGTCGTTTGTCACTTTGTGTTGATTGAAGATTTTCAAAGTCTATCTTCCTAATTTGAAGTCGAATCTCATCAATTTTTATATATTTGAGTTAGTTTGCAACATCTTGGTAAGATATCGTCGATTTACATCCATTGAAGCAGATTGAGGTCGATTGTCACTTTGTGTTGATTGAAGATTTTCAAAGTCTATCTTACTAATTTGAAGTCGAATCTCATCAATTTTCATATATTTGAGTTAGTTTGCAACATCTTGGTAAGATATCGTCGATTTACATCCATTGAAGCAGAATGAGGTCGATTGTCACTTTGTGTTGATTGAAAATTTTCAAAGTCTATCTTCCTAATTTGGAGTCGAATCTCATCAATTGTTATATATTTGAGTGAGTTTGCAACATCTTGGTCAGATATCGTCGATTTACATCCATTGAAGCATATTGAGGTCGATCGTCACTTTGTGTTCATTAAAAATTTTCAAAGTCTATCTTCCTAATTTGAAGTCGAATCTCATCAATTTTTATATATTTGAGTTAGTTTGCAACTAACTTGGTCAGATATCGTCGATTTACATCCATTGAAGCCGATTTAGGTCGTTTGTCACTTTTTGTTGATTGAAGATTTTCAAAGTCTATCTTACTAATTTGAAGTCGAATCTCATCAATTTTCATATATTTGAGTTAGTTTGCAACTAACTTGGTCGGATATCGTCGATTTACATCCATTGAAGCCGATTTAGGTCGTTTGTCACTTTGTGTTGATTGAAGATTTTCAAAGTCTATCTTCCTAATTTGAAGTCGAATCTCATCAATTTGTATATATTTGAGTTAGTTTGCAACATCTTGGTAAGATATCGTCGATTTACATCCATTGAAGCAGATTGAGGTCGATTGTCACTTTGTGTTGATTGAAAATTTTCAAAGTCTATCTTCCTAATTTGAAGTCGAATCTCATCAATTTTTATATATTTGAGTTAGTTTGCAACATCTTGGTAAGATATCGTCGATTTACATCCATTGAAGCAGATTGAGGTCGATTGTCACTTTGTGTTGATTGAAAATTTTCGAAGTCTATCTTCCTAATTTGAAGTCGAATCTCATCAATTTTTATATATTTGAGTTAGTTTGCAACATCTTGGTAAGATATCGTCGATTTACATCCATTGAAGCAGATTGAGGTCGATTGTCAGTTTGTGTTGATTGAAAATTTTCAAAGTCTATCTTCCTAATTTGAAGTCGAATCTCATCAATTTTTATATATTTGAGTTAGTTTGCAACTAACTTGGTCAGATATCGTCGATTTACATCCATTGAAGCCGATTTAGGTCGTTTGTCACTTTTTGTTGATTGAAGATTTTCAAAGTCTATCTTACTAATTTGAAGTCGAATCTCATCAATTTTCATATATTTGAGTTAGTTTGCAACTAACTTGGTCGGATATCGTCGATTTACATCCATTGAAGCCGATTTAGGTGGTTTGTCACTTTGTGTTGATTGAAGATTTTCAAAGTCTATCTTCCTAATTTGAAGTCGAATCTCATCAATTTTTATATATTTGAGTTAGTTTGCAACATCTTGGTAAGATATCGTCGATTTACATCCATTGAAGCAGATTGAGGTCGATTGTCACTTTGTGTTGATTGAAAATTCTCAAAGTCTATCTTCCTAATTTGAAGTCGAATCTCATCAATTTTCATATATTTGAGTTAGTTTGCAACATCTTGGTAAGATATCGTCGATTTACATCCATTGAAGCAGATTGAGGTCGATTGTCAGTTTGTGTTGATTGAAAATTTTCAAAGTCTATCTTCCTAATTTGAAGTCGAATCTCATCAATTTTTATATATTTGAGTTAGTTTGCAACTAACTTGGTCAGATATAGTTGATTTACATCCATTGAAGCATATTGAGGTCGATTGTCACTTAGTGTTGATTGAAAATTTTCAAAGTCTATCTTCCTAATTTGAAGTCGAATCTCATAAATTCTCATATATTCAAGTGAGTTTGCAACATCTTGGTAAGATATCGTCGATTTACATCCATTGAAGCAGATTGAGGTCGATTGTCACTTTGTGTTGATTGAAAATATTCAAAGTCTATTTTCCTAAGTTGAAGTCGAGTCTCATCAATTCTTATATATTTGAGTGAGTTCGCATTAAACTTCGACAGATATCGTCGATATACATACATTGAAGCCCATTGAGGATGATTGTCAATTTGTGTTCATTAAAAATTTCCGAAGTCTATCTTCCTAATTTGAAGTCGAATCTCATCAATTTTTATATATTTGAGTGAGTTTGCAACATCTTGGTCAGATATCGTCAATTTACATCCATTGAAGCATATTGAGGTAGATTGTCACTTTGTGTTCATTAAAAATTTCCAAAATCTATCTTCCTAATTTGAAGTCGAATCTCATCAATTTTTATATATTTGAGTTAGTTTGCAACTAACTTGATCAGATATCGTCGATTTACATCCATTGAAGCCGATTGAGGTCGATTGTCACTTTGTGTTGATTGAAGATTCTCAAAGTCTATCTTCCTAATTTGAAGTCGAATCTCATCAATTTTTATATATTTGAGTGAACTTGCAACATCTTGGTCAGATATCGTCGAATTACATCCATTGAAGCCGATTGAGGTCGATTGTCACTTAGTGTTCATTGAAACTTTTCAAAGTCTATCTTTCTAATTTGAAGTCGAATCTCATCAATTTTTATATATTTGAGTTAGTTTGCAACTAACTTCGACAGATATCGTCGATTTACATCCATTGAAGCCCATTGAGGTCGATTGTCACTTTGTGTTGATTGAAAATTTTCAAAGTCTATCTTCCTAATTTGAAGTCGAGTCTCATCAATTCTTATATATTTGAGTGAGTTCGCATTAAACTTCGACAGATATCGTCGATATACATACATTGAAGCCCATTGAGGATGATTGTCAATTTGTGTTCATTAAAAATTTCCAAAGTCTATCTTCCTAATTTGAAGTCGAATCTCATCAATTTTTATATATTTGAGTTAGTTTGCAACTAACTTGTTCAGATATCGTCGATTTACATCCATTGAAGCCGATTGAGGTCGATTGTCACTTTGTGTTGATTGAAAATTTTCAAAGTCTATCTTCCTAATTTGAAGTCGAGTCTCATCAATTCTTATATATTTGAGTGAGTTCGCATTAAAACTTCGACAGATATCGTCGATATACATCCATTGAAGCCCATTGAGGATGATTGTCAATTTGTGTTCATTAAAAATTTCCGAAGTCTATCTTCCTAATTTGAAGTCGAATCTCATCAATTTTTATATATTTGAGTGAGTTTGCAACATCTTGGTCATATATCGTCAATTTACATCCATTGAAGCATATTGAGGTCGATTGTCACTTAGTGTTCATTGAAACTTTTCAAAGTCTATCTTCCTAATTTGAAGTCGAATCTCATCAATTTTTATATATTTGAGTTAGTTTGCAACTAACTTCGACAGATATCGTCGATTTACATCCATTGAAGCCCATTGAGGTCGATTGTCACTTTGTGTTGATTGAAAATTTTCAAAGTCTATCTTCCTAATTTGAAGTCGAATCTCATCAATCGTTATATATTTGAGTGAGTTTGCAACATCTTGGTCAGATATCGTCGATTTACATCCTTTGAAGTATATTGAGGTCGATCGTCACTTTGTGTTCATTAAAAATTTTCAAAGTCTATCTTCCTAATTTGAAGTCGAATCTCATCAATTTTTATATATTTGAGTTAGTTTGCAACTAACTTGGTCAGATATCGTCGATTTACATCCATTGAAGCCGATTTAGGTCGTTTGTCACTTTGTGTTGATTGAAGATTTTCAAAGTCTATCTTCCTAATTTGAAGTCGAATCTCATCAATTTTTATATATTTGAGTTAGTTTGCAACATCTTGGTAAGATATCGTCGATTTACATCCATTGAAGCAGATTGAGGTCGATTGTCACTTTGTGTTGATTGAAGATTTTCAAAGTCTATCTTACTAATTTGAAGTCGAATCTCATCAATTTTCATATATTTGAGTTAGTTTGCAACATCTTGGTAAGATATCGTCGATTTACATCCATTGAAGCAGAATGAGGTCGATTGTCACTTTGTGTTGATTGAAAATTTTCAAAGTCTATCTTCCTAATTTGGAGTCGAATCTCATCAATTGTTATATATTTGAGTGAGTTTGCAACATCTTGGTCAGATATCGTCGATTTACATCCATTGAAGCATATTGAGGTCGATCGTCACTTTGTGTTCATTAAAAATTTTCAAAGTCTATCTTCCTAATTTGGAGTCGAATCTCATCAATTTTCATATATTTGAGTTAGTTTGCAACTAACTTGGTCAGATATCGTCGATTTACATCCATTGAAGCCGATTTAGGTCGTTTGTCACTTTGTGTTGATTGAAGATTTTCAAAGTCTATCTTCCTAATTTGAAGTCGAATCTCATCAATTTGTATATATTTGAGTTAGTTTGCAACATCTTGGTAAGATATCGTCGATTTACATCCATTGGAGCAGATTGAGGTCGATTGTCACTTTGTGTTGATTGAAAATTTTCAAAGTCTATCTTCCTAATTTGAAGTCGAATCTCATCAATTTTTATATATTTGAGTTAGTTTGCAACATCTTGGTAAGATATCGTCGATTTACATCCATTGAAGCAGATTGAGGTCGATTGTCACTTTGTGTTGATTGAAAATTTTCAAAGTCTATCTTCCTAATTTGAAGTCGAATCTCATCAATTTTTAGATATTTGAGTTAGTTTGCAACATCTTGGTAAGATATCGTCGATTTACATCCATTGAAGCAGATTGAGGTCGATTGTCAGTTTGTGTTGATTGAAAATTTTCAAAGTCTATCTTCCTAATTTGAAGTCGAATCTCATCAATTTTTATATATTTGAGTTAGTTTGCAACTAACTTGGTCAGATATAGTTGATTTACATCCATTGAAGCATATTGAGGTCGATTGTCACTTAGTGTTGATTGAAAATTTTCAAAGTCTATCTTCCTAATTTGAAGTCGATTCTCATAAATTCTCATATATTCGAGTGAGTTTGCAACATCATGTTAAGATATCGTCGATTTACATCTGTATTATAGTTATTATTAACACGTTCACATTAACATTTACTTGTAAGAAAATTTTTTACATAGCTTTAACAACAGAACTTATTGTATCTCTCATTTCTTCAATTCGCTCAGTCCACGGTTGGTAGGACAGCGTTGCCAGTTTTCATGAGTTTTGAATTAATTCTGCGTGAACATACTCCCCGCGTTGAAAGCATAAGGATGGCTTTCAAAGGTCAACTGGAAGGGGGCAGATTTTTTGAAAGCTTCTTTTGATGATTTCTCCAGAGGGAGTTCTTATAGAAGCGACCCTAGCGATGCCGTCAGGGCCTCTATGGAGCTTGCTGATTCTACCTAATAACCACTGAGTGGGCATAGTGTTCTCGCCTTTCACTAAAACGAGAGAATCTTCTACTAGATGGCCTTGGTTGGACTTCCATTTGGTGCGTCTTTGGAGCTCCGCAATGTACTCAGATTTCCATCTGTTCCAGAAGTGCTGTGCTAATTGTTGTACGAGCTGAAATCTGGAAAGTCGATTCATTTTTATGTCGGTGACATCTTGATCAGGTGCTGCAATTATTGGTCTTCCAATCAAGAAGTGAGCTGGGGTAAGAGGTCCAAAATCGTTGGGATCAGAGCTCAGTGGGCATAAAGGACGCGAATTCGAAATCGCCTCGATTTGTGCGAGAACTGTGGCAAATTCTTCAAATGATAAATGAACTTGGGTCAAAACGCGCCTTAAATGATGCTTTACGCTTTTGACAGCTGCTTCCCACAAACCTCCGAAATGAGGAGAGTAGGGTGGTATAAAACTCCACTCTATATTCTGAGAGCTACATTTCTCGATTATAGTGTTGCTGCCACGTTTTAGAAAATCCTTTAGCTCTCGCTGTGCCCCGACGAAGCTTGTTCCATTGTCGGACAATATTTTTGATGGTTTGCCTCGTCTAGAGACAAAACGATATAGCGCTTGAATAAATGATTCTGAAGAAAGGCTAGAAATCAATTCCAAATGGACTGCTTTAGTTGATAAATAAATAAATACGCCAATATAACATTTACTTAAACGACAACCTCTACCTTTCTTATCGTTAATCATAAATGGCCCCGCGTAATCAACTCCCACTATTGAAAATGCACTAGAAGGATTAGTTCTATCGCGCGGTAAGTTGGCCATAATTGGCTGTATGGTTTTAGCATTGAATTTGAAGCATTTCACACAATTCCTAACAGTCTTTCGTGCAAGATTTCTACCGGATATAACCCAGTAATTTTCTCTTATAGTGCTTAAGAGCAGCTGAGGGCCGCCATGCAATAGGCGTTCATGTTCTTGTAAAAATAGTAGCTTTGAAAAATGATGCTTTGAATTGATCAAAATTGGATGCCTTTTGTCAAAGGAGTAATTTGAATATTTTAGTCGCCCTCCTACGCGTAGCAAACCATCGGGTTCTAGAAAGGGACTAAGACTTAATAGATTACTATGGGAGCTCAAAGGTTTGTTATTTTTCAATGTTTCAATTTCGGTAGAATACGATTGAGATTGACAAATTCGAATGAGACATTTTAGAGAATCACTTAACTCCTGTACTGTAAGAGAACCGCCTCTTCTGCGATTTCTCTGAAGACAATTATCCTTAAATCGTAAAATGTATGCCATTGTTCGTTGCATTCTTGAGAAATTTGAAAAACGTTCAAAGGGAAAACTCAGAGTAGGGGGCGCAACATTGGTCAGAAGACTGGATTTAAGTTCAGGCAAATCATGAACCACCTCCAGCTTGTCATTGGGCCAAAAACTTGGGTCCTTAGCTAGCCAAGTAGGGCCGCGCCACCACAAATCAGAGTTTAAAATTTGACTAGGATATATTCCCCTTGAAGCAATATCTGCTGGATTATCGTGGGTGGGGATGTGCCTCCAATCGGCGTGTTTAGTGAGAGACTGAATTTCTGCCACTCTATGGGCCGTGAATGTTTTTAGCAGATTCGGGCTTGTGCGTACCCAAGCTAGAGTTATAGTTGAGTCCGACCAAAGTGTGAAAGATTTGAATTGAATTTTCAAAGCAGTTTTAGCTTTATCTGTTAGGCGGGCTAGAAGCAATGCTGCGCATAATTCCAACCGCGGGATTGGTATTGTTTTTATAGGTGCCACCTTTGATTTGGCGCATAACAGGGATACATGAACCTTTTGATCGGAATCAATACTTCTCAAATAAACACAGGCTCCGTAAGCCTTTTCCGAAGCGTCAGCGAAACCATGCAGTTGTAATTCAACAGCATTCTTGCAAATAGCTTGTCTGTTTAACTCAAGATCGTTCAAAATAAGAAGCTCCTTCTCCAACCTTACCCAATTTTCAGATATAGCCTTTGGAATAGCGTCATCCCAAGCTAATTTATTTTCCCATAATTTTTGCATTATCATTTTTGCGATAATAGTACATGGGCTTAGTAAACCAAGGATGTCGAATATTTTGGATATAGTAGATAAAATTGTGCGTTTTGTGACCTTTGTACCTATAGGATTGGTATGAATTTTATATTGCAGCTTATCGTTATTGCAAACCCATATCAAGCCTAATGTTTTTGTTTTGCCATCATGCGCAAATTCTAGTATATCGGATTTTAAATCATTTGAACTTATATTTTTGAGCGCGTTGGTGTCGTTAGAGCACCATTTTCGAAGTGCGAAACATCCCGATTTAAGAGTGTCACTTATCGCTTTACATATGTATTGCGCATGCTCAAGTGTAGGTGCACCTGTTAACAGGTCATCTACATAAAAGTCGTGCTTAATGATTTCGGCTATTTCCGGGTTCATTTCTTGAATATCCTCAGCGAGTTTAGCTAAACAGCGTATTGCAAGATAACTGGCAGAGGCTTGCCCGTATGTAACGGTATTTAGCTTGTAGACTTCCAGGTTATCACTCGGATTTTCGCGCCATACAATTTTTTGCAAATGCCTTTGCTCGAGCGTTATTGAAATTTGCCGGTACATTTTAACTATGTCTGCCGAAACTACATAGTTATGTTTCCTAAACCTTAAGACTATTGATAATAAATCGTCTTGTAAAACGGGTCCAATGACTTGAATATTGTTGAATGATAGACCGTTGCTAGAGGGCGCTGATGCATCGAAAACTACACGTAGTTTTGTGGTCAAACTCTCTTCTCTCAAAACTCCGTGATGCGGCATGAAATATTCGAAGCTTGAATCATTGACGTTACAAATTGTCATATGGCCTAGCTCTTTATACTCGTTCATAAATTGTATATATCTGCTGTGCAGCATTGGATCTCTCCCGAATTTTCGTTCTAATGCATAGAAACGTTTTTCGGCTTGAGCTTTCGACTCACCTAAACTAGAAGGTTGTTGTTTCAAAGGTATAGTGACTGTAAAACGTCCGTTCGCGTCTCTGGTAGTAGTTTTGATGAAATTGTCCTCGCAAAATTGTTCATCTGGAGATAGTTGTCGCGTGCTAGATATTTCCTCGATTTCCCAAAATTTGGCTATTGAATTTAATAATTCCTGGTTTATACTTAAATTACAAGAAGCCTTTTCAACGTTGTTAGTACTTATTTGCCCAGATACAACCCAGCCTAGCACTGTATCAATTAATAGCGGCATATTTTTTCCTAGCGAAATTTTGTTATTGCTTAAAATTGTCCAAAATAGGTCCGCGCCAATGAGCATGTCTACTGGTCCGGGAATATTGAATTGTGGATCAGCTAGCTTTAGATCACCTGGAATCGCCCAAGATTGCGTGTTGATTCGACAACACGGCATCACACTTGTAATCTCTTTTAGAATATAACAACTGCCATGCGCTTTAAAATTGGTATGTATAGATTTAAATGAAACCTTACACCTTTTACTGACCTTTGAAATATTGTTTGAGATTCCGAAAATTGAAAGATCTGTTTTATGTGTCGCAATATTCAAACGCTTTTGCAAATCCTCCGTTATAAAGGAAGTTTGAGAACCACAATCTAATAACGCTCTTGCTTTGTGAAAATTATTGAAATTGTCTGAAATGAGTAAACAGGCGGTAGATAATAGCACCTGCTCCGCCGCTGGTACCACTACGCCACTGCTTAGTGCTGCGGAACTTGAGCTCGCGTTGTCCGCTATCTCGAGTTTTTCATGCAAAATTGTATTGTGCCAAGCTTTACACACTTTGCAAGGCCCTAATTTACACTGTTTGACAGAGTGACCCGAACGCAAACAGTTATGGCAAAGATTTGATTTTTTGACAAAATCTTTTTTTTGTGTTATTGTTAATCCGAGAAACTCTGCACAACGATATATTGAATGCTCTTTCTTGCAATAGGAGCATGTATATGTACTTGAGGTCAATGACCTTACTCTACTTTGTTTATTGAATTTATTTTCCTCATTACTAAATTTTGAATCTGATTTATTTAAACTGAGGCTGTTCTTTGATTCTAACATATTAAGAAAATTGGAACGTTTTTGTAAAAATTGTAGGAATTTATCTAACTTTGGCAATTCTTCCTGATCTCTATTTTCCCTTTCCCATTCAAGGTTTGAGCTAGTATCTAATTTATTAGTAATCCAAAAAATTAGTAGAGGATCCCAATTAGTTATATTTTGCCCCAATTGTTCAATAGATCCCAAATGTTTGTGAATATCGTCAGCTAAATTTTGTAGTTTTTCAGCTGTCGGTTTTTGTATATTTTCTAATGAAAAAATAGCTCTAATATGTTCATATATTAATTTTTTAGTATTGTCAAATCTTTTTGAAATTGTGGCCCATGCCACTTCATAATTGTCGGCCGTATATTTGATTTTGGAAATGGACGCCGCTGCTGTTCCTCCTAGTGCACTTCGCAAGTAATAAAATTTTTGAATATTATCTAATTTTTTACTATCATGAATAAGGCTTTTATATGTGTCCCTGAATTCTAACCAATCTTCAAAGTTTCCACTGAATTTAGGAAGTGATATATCCGGAAGCTTTATACCCTCGTTTTTACAACAAGCTTTGTCTGAAATCACGCTAAGATTTGTATCATTATCGTGATTATTGTAGCTTTGTAAAATGTTTTTAGCAACAGCGATTGCATCATAATATGAATTTTCAAATCTCTCTCGTTCGATTAATTGCTCATCTAAATTTATATCATCCTGTAACTCTATTTCTAATTGATATGATTTGAATTCGTCAAGATAATTTTCGGCATCACGTAACCTATCTTTTAATTTTGTAACTTCTGTTTGGCTTAAATTAGATATAGTTGCAAATTCATTTACCGCTTTTGTGAAAATAGTTAACTGAGCCTTAATTACACCTCTTTTCTTTATTAGTTTGCCAAGTTCTGCCATTTTATATTGTCAAATTGTTCAAGCACAAACAGAGAAGCTTTGAAATCGCAAATGGAAAGAAAAATTCGGAAATAAATAATTTGGAACAAACTCACTCTGATTTCGGTCGAACTGCCTGATTCTTGCAATTGAACTAGTCGGCCAGTTGAGTTGATGTCTGGTCGCCGTGATATTGTATCGACTACTTGTTTGGTCGATCACTTTGCACTCGTTGATAGTTGCTTGCAGCACGTGGTAAATTGTTTTTGGGTTATAGTTGTTAATAATATATTGTTTATTGCGAATTTTCACTGGTTTTGTTTATAATCCGCTCGTAAGGACCATTTTTTGTATTATAGTTATTATTAACACGTTCACATTAACATTTACTTGTAAGAAAATTTTTACATAGCTTTAACAACAGAACTTATTATATCTCTCATTTCTCAAATTCGCTCAGTCCCCGGTTGGTAGGACAGCGTTGCCAGTTTTCATGAGTTTTGAATTAATTCTGCGTGAACAGTTTGTCAGCAATCGTCCATTTACTTCCATTGAAGCCCATTGAAGTCGACTATCACTTTGTATTGATTGAAAATTTTCAAAGTCTATCTTCCGAATTTGAAGTCGAATCTCATCAATTCTTATATATCTGAGTAAAATTGCAACTAAGTTTGTCAGCAATCGTCCATTTACTTCCATTGAAGCCGATTAGGGTCGATTGTCACTTTGTATTGACTGAAAATTTTCAAAGTCTATCTTCCTAATTAGAAGTCGAATCTCATCAATTCTTATATATTTGAGTGAGTTTGCAACTAAGTTTGTCAGCAATCTTCCATTTACTTCCATTGAAGCCCATTGAGGTCGATTGTCACTTTGTATTGATTGAAAATGTTCGAAGTCTATCTTCCAAATTAGAAGTCGAATCTCATCAATTCTTATATAATTGAGTGAGTTTGCAACTAACTTTGTCAGCAATCGTCCATTTACTTCCATTGAAGCCGATTAGGGTCGATTGTCACTTTGTATTGATTGAAAATTTTCAAAGTCTATCTTCCGAATTTGAAGTCGAATCTCATCAATTCTTATATAATTGAGTAAGTTTGCAATTGAGTTTGTCAGCCATCGTCCATTTACTTCCATTGAAGCCCATTGAGATCGATTGTCACTTTGTATTGATTGAAAATTTTCAGGGTCCTTCTTCCGAATTTGAAGTCGAATCTCATCAATTCTTATATAATTGAGTAAGTTTGCAACTAAGTTTGTCAGCAATCGTCCATTTACTTCCATTGAAGCCCATTGAAGTCGACTATCACTTTGTATTGATTGAAAATTTTCAAAGTCCTTCTTCCGAATTAGAAGTCGAATCTCATCAATTCTTATATACTTGAGTGAGTTTGCAACTAACTTTGTCAGCAATCGTCGATTTACTTCTATTGAAGCCCATTGAGGTCGATTGTCACTTTGTATTGATTGAAAATATTCAAAGTCTATCTTCTGAATTTGAAGTCGAATCTCATCAATTCTTATATAATTGAGTAAGTTTGCAATTGAGTTTGTCAGCCATCGTCCATTTACTTCCATTGAAGCCCATTGAGATCGATTGTCACTTTGTATTGATTGAAAATTTTCAGGGTCCTTCTTCCGAATTTGAAGTCGAATCTCATCAATTCTTATATAATTGAGTAAGTTTGCAACTAAGTTTGTCAGCAATCGTCCATTTACTTCCATTGAAGGCCATTGAAGTCGACTATCACTTTGTGTTGATTGAAAATTTTCAAAGTCCTTCTTCCGAATTTGAAGTCGAATCTCATCAATTCTTATATATTTGAGTAAGTTTGCAACTAACTTTGTCAGCAATCGTCCATTTACTTCCATCGAAGCCCATTGAGGTCGATTGTCACTTTTTATTGATTGAAAATGTTCGAAGTCTATCTTCCAAATTAGAAGTCGAATCTCATCAATTCTTATATAATTGAGTGAGTTTGCAACTAACTTTGTCAGCAATCGTCCATTTACTTCCATTGAAGCCGATTAGGGTCGATTGTCACTTTGTATTGATTGAAAATTTTCAAAGTCCTTCTTCCGAATTTGAAGTCGAATCTCATCAATTCTTATATATTTGAGTGAGTTTGCAACTAACATTGTCAGCAATCTTCCATTTACTTCCATTGAAGCCCATTGAGGTCGATTGTCACTTTGTATTGATTGAAAATGTTCGAAGTCTATCTTCCAAATTAGAAGTCGAATCTCATCAATTCTTATATAATTGAGTGAGTTTGCAACTAACTTTGTCAGCAATCGTCCATTTACTTCCATTGAAGCCGATTAGGGTCGATTGTCACTTTGTATTGATTGAAAATTTTCAAAGTCTATCTTCCGAATTTGAAGTCGAATCTCATCAATTCTTATATAATTGAGTAAGTTTGCAATTGAGTTTGTCAGCCATCGTCCATTCACTTCCATTGAAGCCCATTGAGGTCGATTGTCACTTTGTGTTGTTTGAAAATTTTCAAAGTCTATCTTCCGAATTTGAAGTCGAATCTCATCGATTCTTATATAATTGAGTAAGTTTGCAACTAACTTTGTCAGCAATCGTCCATTTACTTCCATTGAAGCCCATTGAGGTCGATTGTCACTTTGTATTGATTGAAAAGGTTCAAAGCCTATCTTCCGAATTAGAAGTCGAATCTCATCAATTCTTATATACTTGAGTGAGTTTGCAACTAACTTTGTCAGCAATCGTCGATTTACTTCTATTGAAGCCCATTGAGGTCGATTGTCACTTTGTATTGATTAAAAATATTCAAAGTCTATCTTCTGAATTTGAAGTCGAATCTCATCAATTCTTATATAATTGAGTAAGTTTGCAACTAAGTTTGTCAGCAATCGTCCATTTACTTCCATTGAAGCCCATTGAAGTCGACTATCACTTTGTATTGATTGAAAATTTTCGAAGTCTATCTTCCGAATTTGAAGTCGAATATCATCAATTCTTATATATCTGAGTAAAATTGCAACTAAGTTTGTCAGCAATCGTCCATTTACTTCCATTGAAGCACATTGAGGTCGATTGTGACTTTGTATTGATTGAAAATTTCCAAAGTTCTTCTTCCGAATTTGAAGTCGAATCTCATCAATTCTTATATAATTGAGTAAGTTTGCAACTAACTTTGTCAGCAATCGTCCATTTACTTCCATTGAAGCCCATTGAGGTCGATTGTTACTTTGTATTGATTGAAAATTTTTAAAGTCTACCCTCCGAATTTGAAGTCGAATCTCATCAATTCTTATATAATTGAGTAAGTTTACAACTAACTTTGTCAGCAATCGTCCATTTACTTCCATCGAAGCCCATTGAGGTCGATTGTCACTTTTTATTGATTGAAAATGTTCGAAGTCTATCTTCCAAATTAGAAGTCGAATCTCATCAATTCTTATATAATTGAGTGAGTTTGCAACTAACTTTGTCAGCAATCGTCCATTTACTTCCATTGAAGCCGATTAGGGTCGATTGTCACTTTGTATTGACTGAAAATTTTCAAAGTCTATCTTCCTAATTAGAAGTCGAATCTCATCAATTCTTATATATTTGAGTGAGTTTGCAACTAAGTTTGTCAGCAATCTTCCATTTACTTCCATTGAAGCCCATTGAGGTCGATTGTCACTTTGTATTGATTGAAAATGTTCGAAGTCTATCTTCCAAATTAGAAGTCGAATCTCATCAATTCTTATATAATTGAGTGAGTTTGCAACTAACTTTGTCAGCAATCGTCCATTTACTTCCATTGAAGCCGATTAGGGTCGATTGTCACTTTGTATTGATTGAAAATTTTCAAAGTCTATTTTCCGAATTTGAAGTCGAATCTCATCAATTCTTATATAATTGAGTAAGTTTGCAACTAACTTTGTCAGCAATCGTCGATTTACTTCTATTGGAGCCCTTTGAGGTCGATTGTCACTTTGTATTGATTGAAAAGGTTCAAAGTCTATCTTCCGAATTAGAAGTCGAATCTCATCAATTCTTATATATTTGAGTGAGTTTGCAACTAAGTTTGTCAGCAATCGTCCATTTACTTCCATTGGAGCCCATTGAGGTCGATTGTCACTTTGTGTTGTTTGAAAATTTTTAAAGTCCTTCTTCCGAAATTGAAGTCGAATCTCATAAATTCTTATATATTTGAGTCAGTTTGCAACTAACTTTGTCAGCAATCGTCGATTTACATCTATGGAAGCCCATTGAGGTCGATTGTCACTTTGTGTTGTTTGAAAATTTTCAAAGTCTATTTTCCGAATTTGAAGTCGAATCTCATCAATTCTTATATAATTGAGTAAGTTTGCAACTAACTTTGTTAGCAATCGTCCATTTACTTCCATTGAAGCCCATTGAGGTCGATTGTCACTTTGTATTGATTGAAAAGTTTCAAAGTCTATCTTCCGAATTAGAAGTCGAATCTCATCAATTCTTATATAATTGAGTGAGTTTGCAACTAACTTTGTCAGCAATCGTCAATTTACTTCTATTGAAGCCCATTGAGGTCGATTGTCACTTTGTATTGATTAAAAAGGTTCAAAGTCTATCTTCCGAATTTGAAGTCGAATCTCATCAATTCTTATATAATTGAGTAAGTTTACAACTAACTTTGTCAGCAATCGTCCATTTACTTCCATCGAAGCCCATTGAGGTCGATTGTCACTTTGTATTGATTAAAAATTTTCAAAGTCTATCTTCCGAATTTGGAGTCGAATCTCATCAATTCTTATATATTTGAGTAAGTTTGCAACTAACTTTGTCAGCAATCGTCCATTTACTTCCATTGAAGCCCATTGAGGTCGATTGTTACTTTGTATTGATTGAAAATTTTCAAAGTCCTTCTTCCGAATTTGAGGTCGAATCTCATCAATTCTTATATATTTGAGTGGGTTTGCAACTAACATTGTCAGCAATCGTCCATTAACTTCCAATGAAGCCCATTGAGGTCGATTGTTACTTTGTATTGATTGAAAATTTTCAAAGTTCTTCTTCCGAATTTGAAGTCGAATCTCATCAATTCTTATATAATTGAGTAAGTTTGCAACTAACTTTGTCAGCAATCGTCTATTTACTTCCATTGAAGCCGATTAGGGTCGATTGTCACTTTGTATTGATTAAAAATTTTCAAAGTCCATTTTCCGAATTTGAAGTCGAATCTCATCAATTCTTATATAATTGAGTAAGTTTGCAACTAACTTTGTTAGCAATCGTCCATTTACTTCCATTGAAGCCCATTGAGGTCGATTGTCACTTTGTATTGATTGAAAAGTTTCAAAGTCTATCTTCCGAATTAGAAGTCGAATCTCATCAATTCTTATATAATTGAGTGAGTTTGCAACTAACATTGTCAGCAATCGTCCATTTACTTCCATTGAAGCCCATTGAGGTCGATTGTCACTTTGTATTGTTTGAAAATTTTCAGTCTATCTTCCGAATTAGAAGTCGAATCTCATCAATTCTTATATATTTGAGTGAGTTTGCAACTAACATTGTCAGCAATCGTCCATTTACTTCCATTGAAGCCCATTGAGGTCGATTGTCCCTTTGTATTGATTGAAAATGTTCGAAGTCTATCTTCCGAATTAGAAGTCGAATCTCATCAATTCTTATATAATTGAGTGAGTTTGCAACTAACTTTGTCAGCAATCGTCCATTTACTTCCATTGAAGCCGATTAGGGTCGATTGTCACTTTGTATTGATTGAAAATTTTCAAAGTCTATCTTCCGAATTTGAAGTCGAATCTCATCAATTTTTTTATAATTGAGTAAGTTTGCATCTAACTTCGTCAGCAATCGTCAATTTACTTCCATTGAAGCCGATTAGGGTCGATTGTCACTTTGTATTGATTGAAAATTTTCAAAGTCTATCTTCCGAATTAGAAGTCGAATCTCATCAATTCTTATATATTTGAGTGAGTTTGCAACTAAGTTTTCAGCAATCGTCCATTTACTTCCATTGGAGCCCATTGAGGTCGATTGTCACTTTGTGTTGTTTGAAAATTTTTAAAGTCTATCTTCCGAATTTGAAGTCGAATCTCATCAATTCTTATATAATTGAGTAAGTTTGCAACTAACTTTGTCAGCAATCGTCGATTTACTTCTATTGGAGCCCATTGAGGTCGATTGTCACTTTGTATTGATTGAAAAGGTTCAAAGTCTATCTTCCGAATTAGAAGTCGAATCTCATCAATTCTTATATAATTGAGTGAGTTTGCAACTAACATTGTCAGCAATCGTCCATTTACTTCCATTGAAGCCCATTGAGGTCGATTGTCCCTTTGTATTGATTGAAAATGTTCGAAGTCTATCTTCCGAATTAGAAGTCGAATCTCATCAATTCTTATATAATTGAGTGAGTTTGCAACTAACTTTGTCAGCAATCGTCCATTTACTTCCATTGAAGCCGATTAGGGTCGATTGTCACTTTGTATTGATTGAAAATTTTCAAAGTCTATCTTCCGAATTAGAAGTCGAATCTCATCAATTCTTATATATTTGAGTGAGTTTGCAACTAAGTTTGTCAGCAATCGTCCATTTACTTCCATTGGAGCCCATTGAGGTCGATTGTCACTTTGTGTTGTTTGAAAATTTTTAAAGTCTATCTTCCGAATTTGAAGTCGAATCTCATCAATTCTTATATAATTGAGTAAGTTTGCAACTAACTTTGTCAGCAATCGTCGATTTACTTCTATTGGAGCCCATTGAGGTCGATTGTCACTTTGTATTGATTGAAAAGGTTCAAAGTCTATCTTCCGAATTAGAAGTCGAATCTCATCAATTCTTATATAATTGAGTGAGTTTGCAACTAACATTGTCAGCAATCGTCCATTTACTTCCATTGGAGCCCATTGAGGTCGATTGTCACTTTGTGTTGTTTGAAAATTTTTGAAGTCCTTCTTCCGAAATTGAAGTCGAATCTCATAAATTCTTATATATTTGAGTCAGTTTGCAACTAACTTTGTCAGCAATCGTCGATTTACATCTACGGAAGCCCATTGAGGTCGATTGTCACTTTGTATTGATTAAAAAGTTTCAAAGTCTATCTTCCGAATTAGAAGTCGAATCTCATCAATTCTTATATAATTGAGTGAGTTTGCAACTAACTTTGTCAGCAATCGTCAATTTACTTCTATTGAAGCCCATTGAGGTCGATTGTCACTTTGTATTGATTAAAAAGGTTCAAAGTCTATCTTCCGAATTTGAAGTCGAATCTCATCAATTCTTATATATTTGAGTAAGTTTGCAACTAACTTTGTCAGCAATCGTCCATTTACTTCCATTGAAGCCCATTGAGGTCGATTGTTACTTTGTATTGATTGAAAATTTTCAAAGTTCTTCTTCCGAATTTGAAGTCGAATCTCATCAATTCTTATATAATTGAGTAAGTTTGCAACTAACTTTGTCAGCAATCGTCTATTTACTTCCATTGAAGCCGATTAGGGTCGATTGTCACTTTGTATTGATTAAAAATTTTCAAAGTCCATTTTCCGAATTTGAAGTCGAATCTCATCAATTCTTATATAATTGAGTAAGTTTGCAACTAACTTTGTTAGCAATCGTCCATTTACTTCCATTGAAGCCCAATGAGGTCGATTGTCACTTTGTATTGATTGAAAAGTTTCAAAGTCTATCTTCCGAATTAGAAGTCGAATCTCATCAATTCTTATATAATTGAGTGAGTTTGCAACTAACATTGTCAGCAATCGTCCATTTACTTCCATTGAAGCCCATTGAGGTCGATTGTCACGTTGTATTGTGTGAAAATTTTCAGTCTATCTTCCGAATTAGAAGTCGAATCTCATCAATTCTTATATATTTGAGTGAGTTTGCAACTAACATTGTCAGCAATCGTCCATTTACTTCCATTGAAGCCCATTGAGGTCGATTGTCCCTTTGTATTGATTGAAAATGTTCGAAGTCTATCTTCCGAATTAGAAGTCGAATCTCATCAATTCTTATATAATTGAGTGAGTTTGCAACTAACTTTGTCAGCAATCGTCCATTTACTTCCATTGAAGCCGATTAGGGTCGATAGTCACTTTGTATTGATTGAAAATTTTCAAAGTCTATCTTCCGAATTAGAAGTCGAATCTCATCAATTCTTATATATTTGAGTGAATTTGCAACTAAGTTTGTCAGCAATCGTCCATTTACTTCCATTGGAGCCCATTGAGGTCGATTGTCACTTTGTGTTGTTTGAAAATTTTTAAAGTCTATCTTCCGAATTTGAAGTCGAATCTCATCAATTCTTATATAATTGAGTAAGTTTGCAACTAACTTTGTCAGCAATCGTCGATTTACTTCTATTGGAGCCCATTGAGGTCGATTGTCACTTTGTATTGATTGAAAAGGTTCAAAGTCTATCTTCCGAATTAGAAGTCGAATCTCATCAATTCTTATATAATTGAGTGAGTTTGCAACTAACATTGTCAGCAATCGTCCATTTACTTCCATTGAAGCCCATTGAGGTCGATTGTCACTTTCTGTTGTTCGAAAATTTTTAAATTCCTTATTCCGAAATTGAAGTCGAATCTCATAAATTCTTATATATTTGAGTCAGTTTGCAACTAACTTTGTCAGCAATCGTCGATTTACATCTATGGAAGCCCATTGAGGTCGATTGTCACTTTGTATTGTTTGAAAATTTTCAAAGTCTATCTTCCGAATTTGAAGTCGAATCTCATCAATTCTTATATAATTGAGTAAGTTTGCAACTAACTTTGTCAGCAATTGTCCATTTACTTCCATTGAAGCCCATTGAAGTCGATTGTCACTTTCTGTTGTTTGAAAATTTTCAAAGTCTATCTTCCGAATTAAAAGTCGAATCTCATCAATTCTTATATATTTGAGTAAGTTTGCAACTAACATTGTCAGCAATCGTCCATTTACTTCCATTGAAGCCCATTGAGGTCGATTGTCACTTTGTATTGTTTGTAAATTTTCAGTCTATCTTCCGAATTAGAAGTCGAATCTCATCAATTCTTATATATTTGAGTGAGTTTGCAACTAACATTGTCAGCAATCGTCCATTTACTTCCATTGAAGCCCATTGAGGTCGATTGTCACTTTGTATTGATTGAAAATGTTCGAAGTCTATCTTCCGAATTAGAAGTCGAATCTCATCAATTCTTATATAATTGAGTGAGTTTGCAACTAACTTTGTCAGCAATCGTTCATTTACTTCCATTGAAGCCGATTAGGGTCGATTGTCACTTTGTATTGATTGAAAATTTTCAAAGTCTATCTTCCTAATTTGAAGTCGAATCTCATCAATTTTTATATATTTGAGTTAGTTTGCAACTAACTTGGTCAGATATCGTCGATTTACATCCATTGAAGCCGATTTAGGTCGTTTGTCACTTTTTGTTGATTGAAGATTTTCAAAGTCTATCTTACTAATTTGGAGTCGAATCTCATCAATTATCATATATTTGAGTTAGTTTGCAACATCTTGGTAAGATATCGTCGATTTACATCCATTGAAGCAGATTGAGGTCGATTGTCAGTTTGTGTTGATTGAAAATTTTCAAAGTCTATCTTCCTAATTTGAAGTCGAATCTCATCAATTTTTATATATTTGAGTTAGTTTGCAACTAACTTGGTCAGATATAGTTGATTTACATCCATTGAAGCATATTGAGGTCGATTGTCACTTAGTGTTGATTGAAAATTTTCAAAGTCTATCTTCCTAATTTGAAGTCGAATCTTATCAATTTTTATATATTTGAGTTAGTTTGCAACATCTTGGTAAGATATCGTCGATTTACATCCATTGAAGCAGATTGAGGTCGATTGTCACTTTGTGTTGATTGAAAATTTTCAAAGTCTATCTTCCTAATTTGAAGTCGAATCTCATCAATTTTTATATATTTGAGTTAGTTTGCAACATCTTGGTAAGATATCGTCGATTTACATCCATTGAAGCAGATTGAGGTGGATTGTCAGTTTGTGTTGATTGAAAATTTTCAAAGTCTATCTTCCTAATTTGAAGTCGAATCTCATCAATTTTTATATATTTGAGTTAGTTTGCAACTAACTTGGTCAGATATAGTTGATTTACATCCATTGGAGCATATTGAGGTCGATTGTCACTTAGTGTTGATTGAAAATTTTCAAAGTCTATCTTCCTAATTTGAAGTCGAATCTCATAAATCCTCATATATTTAAGTGAGTTTGCAACATCTTGGTAAGAAATCGTCGATTTACATCCATTGAAGCAGATTGAGGTCGATTGTCACTTTGTGTTGATTGAAAATTTTCAAAGTCTATTTTCCTAAGTTGAAGCTGAGTCTTATCAATTCTTTTATATATTTGAGTGAGTTCGCATTTAACTTCCACAGATATCGTCGATTTACATCCATTGAAGCCCATTGAGGTCGATTGTCACTTTGTGTTGATTGAAAATTTTCAAAGTCTATCTTCCTAATTTGAAGTCGAGTCTCATCAATTTTTATATATTTGAGTTAGTTTGCAAATAACTTGTTCAGATATTGTCGATTTACAGCCATTAAAGCCGATTGAGGTCGTTTGTCACTTTGTGTTGATTGAAAATTTTCAAAGACTATCTTCCTAATTTGGAGTCGAATCTCATAAATTCTTATATATTTGAGTGAATTTTCAACATCTTGGTAAGATATCGTCGATTTACATCCATTGAAGCAGATTGAGGTCGATTGTCACTTTGTGTTGATTGAAAATTTTCAAAGTCTATCTTCCTAATTTGAAGTCGAATCTCATCAATTTTTATATATTTGAGTGAGTTTGCAAATAACTTGTTCAGCTATCGTCTATTTACAGCCATTGAAGCCGATTGAGGTCGATTGTCATTTTGTGTTGATTGAAAATTTTCAAATTCTATCTTCCTAATTTGAAGTCGAGTCTCATCAATTCTTATATATTTGAGTGAGTTCGCATTAAACTTCGACAGATATCCTCGATATACATCCATTGAAGCCCATTGAGGATGATTGTCAATTTGTGTTCATTAAAAATTTCCAAAGTCTATCTTCCTAATTTGAAGTCGAATCTCATCAATTTTCATATATTTGAGTTAGTTTGCAAATAACTTGTTCAGATATTGTCGATTTACAGCCATTAAAGCCGATTGAGGTCGTTTGTCACTTTGTGTTGATTGAAAATTTTCAAAGACTATCTTCCTAATTTGGAGTCGAATCTCATAAATTCTTAAATATTTGAGTGAATTTTCAACATCTTGGTAAGATATCGTCGATTTACATCCATTGAAGCAGATTGAGGTCGATTGTCACTTTGTGTTGATTGAAAATTTTCAAAGTCTATCTTCCTAATTTGAAGTCGAATCTCATCAATTTTTATATATTTGAGTGAGTTTGCAAATAACTTGTTCAGCTATCGTCTATTTACAGCCATTGAAGCCGATTGAGGTCGATTGTCATTTTGTGTTGATTGAAAATTTTCAAATTCTATCTTCCTAATTTGAAGTCGAGTCTCATCAATTCTTATATATTTGAGTGAGTTCGCATTAAACTTCGACAGATATCGTCGATATACATCCATTGAAGCAGATTGAGGTCGATTGTCACTTTGTGTTGATTGAAAATTTTCAAAGTCTATCTTCCTAATTTGAAGTCGAATCTCATCAATTTTCATATATTTGAGTTAGTTTGCAACTAACATGGTCAGATATCGTCGATATTCATCCATTAAAGCCGATTGAGGTCGATTGTCACTTTGTGTTGATTGAAAATTTTCAAAGTCTATCTTCCTAATTTGAAGTCGAATCTCATCAATTTTTATATATTTGAGTTATGTTGCAACTAACTTGGTCGGATATCGTCGATTTACATCCATTGAAGTCGATTGAGGTCGATTGTCACTTTGTGTTGATTGAAGATTTTCAAAGTCTAGCTTCCTAATTTGAAGTCGAATCTCATCAATTTTTATATATTTGAGTTAGTTTGCAACTAACTTTGTCAGATATCGTCGATTTACATCCATTGAAGCCGATTGAGGTCGATTGTCACTTTGTGTTGATTGAAGATTCTCAAAGTCTATCTTCCTAATTTGAAGTCGAATCTCATCAATTTTTATATATTTGAGTGAACTTGCAACATCTTGGTCAGATATCGTCGAATTACATCCATTGAAGCCAATTGAGGTCGATTGTCACTTAGTGTTCATTGAAAATTTTCAAAGTCTATCTTCCTAATTTGAAGTCGAATCTCGTCAATTTTTATATATTTGAGTTAGTTTGCAACTAACTTGGTCAGATATCGTCGATTTACATCCATTGAAGCCGATTTAGGTCGTTTGTCACTTTTTGTTGATTGAAGATTTTCAAAGTCTATCTTACTAATTTGGAGTCGAATCTCATCAATTTTCATATATTTGAGTTAGTTTGCAACATCTTGGTAAGATATCGTCGATTTACATCCATTGAAGCAGATTGAGGTCGATTGTCAGTTTGTGTTGATTGAAAATTTTCAAAGTCTATCTTCCTAATTTGAAGTCGAATCTCATCAATTTTTATATATTTGAGTTAGTTTGCAACTAACTTGGTCAGATATAGTTGATTTACATCCATTGAAGCATATTGAGGTCGATTGTCACTTAGTGTTGATTGAAAATTTTCAAAGTCTATCTTCCTAATTTGAAGTCCAATCTCATCAATTTTTATATATTTGAGTTAGTTTGCAACATCTTGGTAAGATATCGTCGATTTACATCCATTGAAGCAGATTGAGGTCGATTGTCACTTTGTGTTGATTGAAAATTTTCAAAGTCTATCTTCCTAATATGAAGTCGAATCTCATCAATTTTTATATATTTGAGTTAGTTTGCAACATCTTGGTAAGATATCGTCGATTTACATCCATTGAAGCAGATTGAGGTCGATTGTCAGTTTGTGTTGATTGAAAATTTTCAAAGTCTATCTTCCTAATTTGAAGTCGAATCTCATCAATTTTTATATATTTGAGTTAGTTTGCAACTAACTTGGTCAGATATAGTTGATTTACATCCATTGAAGCATATTGAGGTCGATTGTCACTTAGTGTTGATTGAAAATTTTCAAAGTCTATCTTCCTAATTTGAAGTCGAATCTCATAAATTCTCATATATTTAAGTGAGTTTGCAACATCTTGGTAAGAAATCGTCGATTTACATCCATTGAAGCAGATTGATGTCGATTGTCACTTTGTGTTGATTGAAAATTTTTAAAGTCTATTTTCCTAAGTTGAAGCTGAGTCTTATCAATTCTTTTATATATTTGAGTGAGTTCGCATTTAACTTCGACAGATATCGTCGATTTACATCCATTGAAGCCCATTGAGGTCGATTGTCACTTTGTGTTGATTGAAAATTTTCAAAGTCTATCTTCCTAATTTGAAGTCGAGTCTCATCAATTCTTATATATTTGAGTGAGTTCGCATTAAACTTCAACAGATATCGTCAATAAACATCCATTGAAGCCCATTGAGGATGATTGTCAATTTGTGTTCATTAAAAATTTCCAAAGTCTATCTTCCTAATTTGAAGTCGAATCTCATTAATTTTTATATATTTGAGTTAGTTTGCAAATAACTTGTTCAGATATTGTCGATTTACAGCCATTAAAGCCGATTGAGGTCGTTTGTCACTTTGTGTTGATTGAAAATTTTCAAAGACTATCTTCCTAATTTGGAGTCGAATCTCATAAATTCTTATATATTTGAGTGAATTTTCAACATCTTGGTAAGATATCGTCGATTTACATCCATTGAAGCAGATTGAGGTCGATTGTCACTTTGTGTTGATTGAAAATTTTCAAAGTCTATCTTCCTAATTTGAAGTCGAATCTCATCAATTTTTATATATTTGAGTGAGTTTGCAAATAACTTGTTCAGCTATCGTCTATTTACAGCCATTGAAGCCGATTGAGGTCGATTGTCATTTTGTGTTGATTGAAAATTTTCAAAGTCTATCTTCCTAATTTGAAGTCGAGTCTCATCAATTCTTATATATTTGAGTGAGTTCGCAACATCTTGGTAAGATATCGTCGATATACATCCATTGAAGCAGATTGAGGTCGATTGTCACTTTGTGTTGATTGAAAATTTTCAAAGTCTATCTTCCTAATTTGAAGTCGAATCTCATCACTTTTCATATATTTGAGTTATTTTGCAACTAACTTGGTCAGATATCGTCGATTTACATCCATTGAAGTCGATTGAGGTCGATTGTCACTTTGTGTTGATTGAAGATTTTCAAAGTCTATCTTCCTAATTTGAAGTCGAATCTCATCAATTTTTATATATTTGAGTGAGTTTGCAACATCTTGGTCAGATATCGTCAATTTACATCCATTGAAGCATATTGAGGTAGATTGTCACTTTGTGTTCATTAAAAATTTCCAAAATCTATCTTCCTAATTTGAAGTCGAATCTCATCAATTTTTATATATTTGAGTTAGTTTGCAACTAACTTGGTCAGATATCGTCGATTTACATCCATTGAAGCCGATTGAGGTCGATTGTCACTTTGTGTTGATTGAAGATTCTCAAAGTCTATCTTCCTAATTTGAAGTCGAATCTCATCAATTTTTATATATTTGAGTGAACTTGCAACATCTTGGTCAGATATCGTCGAATTACATCCATTGAAGCCGATTGAGGTCGATTTTCACTTAGTGTTCATTGAAAATTTTCAAAGTCTATCTTCCTAATTTGAAGTCGAATCTCATCAATTTTTATATATTTGAGTTATTTTGCAACTAACTTGGTCAGATATCGTCGATTTACATCCATTGAAGCCCATTGAGGTCGATTGTCACTTTGTGTTGATTGAAAATTTTCAAAGTCTATCTTCCTAATTTGAAGTCGAATCTCATCAATTGTTATATATTTGAGTGAGTTTGCAACATCTTGGTCAGATATCATCGATTTACAGCCATTAAAGCCGATTGAGGTCGTTTGTCACTTTGTGTTGATTGAACATTTTCAAAGACTATCTTCCTAATTTGGAGTCGAATCTCATAAATTCTTATATATTTGAGTGAATTCTCAACATCTTGGTAAGATATCGTCGATTTACATCCATTGAAGCCGATTGAGGTCGATTGTCACTTTGTGTTGATTGAAAATTTTCAAAGTCTATCTTCCTAATTTGAAGTCGAATCTCATCAATTTTTATATATTTGAGTGAGTTTGCAAATAACTTGTTCAGCTATCGTCGATTTACAGCCATTGAAGCCGATTGAGGTCGATTGTCACTTTGTGTTGATTGAAAATTTTCAAATTCTATCTTCCTAATTTGAAGTCGAGACTCATCAATTCTTATATATTTGAGTGAGTTCGCATTAAACTTCGACAGATATCGTCGATATACATCCATTGAAGCAGATTGAGGTCGATTGTCACTTTGTGTTGATTGAAAATTTTCAAAGTCTATCTTCCTAATTTGAAGTCGAATCTCATCAATTTTTATATATTTGAGTTATTTTGCAACTAACTTGGTCAGATATCGTCGATTTACATCCATTGAAGTCGATTGAGGTCGATTGTCACTTTGTGTTGATTGAAGATTTTCAAAGTCTATCTTCCTAATTTGAAGTCGAATCTCATCAATTTTTATATATTTGAGTGAGTTTGCAACATCTTGGTCAGATATCGTCAATTTACATCCATTGAAGCATATTGAGGTAGATTGTCACTTTGTGTTCATTAAAAATTTCCAAAATCTATCTTCCTAATTTGAAGTCGAATCTCATCAATTTTTATATATTTGAGTTAGTTTGCAACTAACTTGGTCAGATATCGTCGATTTACATCCATTGAAGCCGATTGAGGTCGATTGTCACTTTGTGTTGATTGAAGATTCTCAAAGTCTATCTTCCTAATTTGAAGTCGAATCTCATCAATTTTCATATATTTGAGTGAACTTGCAACATCTTGGTCAGATATCGTCGAATTACATCCATTGAAGCCGATTGAGGTCGATTGTCACTTAGTGTTCATTGAAACTTTTCAAAGTCTATCTTCCTAATTTGAAGTCGAATCTCATCAATTTTTATATATTTGAGTTAGTTTGCAACTAACTTCGACAGATATCGTCGATTTACATCCATTGAAGCCCATTGAGGTCGATTGTCACTTTGTGTTGATTGAAAATTTTCAAAGTCTATCTTCCTAATTTGAAGTCGAGTCTCATCAATTCTTATATATTTGAGTGAGTTCGCATTAAACTTCGACAGATATCGTCGATATACATCCATTGAAGCCCATTGAGGATGATTGTCAATTTGTGTTCATTAAAAATTTCCAAAGTCTATCTTCCTAATTTGAAGTCGAATCTCATCAATTTTTATATATTTGAGTTAGTTTGCAAATAACTTGTTCAGATATTGTCGATTTACAGCCATTAAAGCCGATTGAGGTCGTTTGTCACTTTGTGTTGATTGAAAATTTTCAAAGACTATCTTCCTAATTTGGAGTCGAATCTCATAAATTCTTATATATTTGAGTGAATTTTCAACATCTTGGTAAGATATCGTCGATTTACATCCATTGAAGCAGATTGAGGTCGATTGTCACTTTGTGTTGATTGAAAATTTTCAAAGTCTATCTTCCTAATTTGAAGTCGAATCTCATCAATTTTTATATATTTGAGTGAGTTTGCAAATAACTTGTTCAGCTATCGTCTATTTACAGCCATTGAAGCCGATTGAGGTCGATTGTCATTTTGTGTTGATTGAAAATTTTCAAATTCTATCTTCCTAATTTGAAGTCGAGTCTCATCAATTCTTATATATTTGAGTGAGTTCGCATTAAACTTCGACAGATATCGTCGATATACATCCATTGAAGCAGATTGAGGTCGATTGTCACTTTGTGTTGATTGAAAATTTTCAAAGTCTATCTTCCTAATTTGAAGTCGAATCTCATCAATTTTCATATATTTGAGTTAGTTTGCAACTAACATGGTCAGATATCGTCGATATTCGTCCATTGAAGCCGATTGAGGTCGATTGTCACTTTGTGTTGATTGAAAATTTTCAAAGTCTATCTTCCTAATTTGAAGTCGAATCTCATCAATTTTTATATATTTGAGTTATTTTGCAACTAACTTGGTCAGATATCGTCGATTTACATCCATTGAAGTCGATTGTCACTTTGTGTTGATTGAAGATTTTCAAAGTCTATCTTCCTAATTTGAAGTCGAATCTCATCAATTTTTATATATTTGAGTGAGTTTGGAACATCTTGGTCAGATATCGTCAATTTACATCCATTGAAGCATATTGAGGTAGATTGTCACTTTGTGTTCATTAAAAATTTCCAAAATCTATCTTCCTAATTTGAAGTCGAATCTCATCAATTTTTATATATTTGAGTTAGTTTGCAACATCTTGGTCAGATATCATCGATTTACAGCCATTAAAGCCGATTGAGGTCGTTTGTCACTTTGTGTTGATTGAAAATTTTCAAAGACTATCTTCCTAATTTGGAGTCGAATCTCATAAATTCTTATATATTTGAGTGAATTCTCAACATCTTGGTAAGATATCGTCGATTTACATCCATTGAAGCAGATTGAGGTCGATTGTCACTTTGTGTTGATTGAAAATTTTCAAAGTCTATCTTCCTAATTTGAAGTCGAATCTCATCAATTTTTATATATTTGAGTGAGTTTGCAAATAACTTGTTCAGCTATCGTCGATTTACAGCCATTGAAGCCGATTGAGGTCGATTGTCACTTTGTGTTGATTGAAAATTTTCAAATTCTATCTTCCTAATTTGAAGTCGAGTCTCATCAATTCTTATATATTTGAGTGAGTTCGCATTAAACTTCGACAGATATCGTCGATATACATCCATTGAAGCAGATTGAGGTCGATTGTCACTTTGTGTTGATTGAAAATTTTCAAAGTCTATCTTCCTAATTTGAAGTCGAATCGCATCAATTTTTATATATTTGAGTTATTTTGCAACTAACTTGGTCAGATATCGTCGATTTACATCCATTGAAGTCGATTGAGGTCGATTGTCACTTTGTGTTGATTGAAGATTTTCAAAGTCTATCTTCCTAATTTGAAGTCGAATCTCATCAATTTTTATATATTTGAGTGAGTTTGCAACATCTTGGTCAGATATCGACAATTTACATCCATTGAAGCATATTGAGGTAGATTGTCACTTTGTGTTCATTAAAAATTTCCAAAATCTATCTTCCTAATTTGAAGTCGAATCTCATCAATTTTTATATATTTGAGTTAGTTTGCAACTAACTTGGTCAGATATCGTCGATTTACATCCATTGAAGCCGATTGAGGTCGATTGTCACTTTGTGTTGATTGAAGATTCTCAAAGTCTATCTTCCTAATTTGAAGTCGAATCTCATCAATTTTTATATATTTGAGTGAACTTGCAACATCTTGGTCAGATATCGTCGAATTACATCCATTGAAGCCGATTGAGGTCGATTGTCACTTAGTGTTCATTGAAACTTTTCAAAGTCTATCTTCCTAATTTGAAGTCGAATCTCATCAATTTTTATATATTTGAGTTAGTTTGCAACTAACTTCGACAGATATCGTCGATTTACATCCATTGAAGCCCATTGAGGTCGATTGTGACTTTGTGTTGATTGAAAATTTTCAAAGTCTATCTTCCTAATTTGAAGTCGAATCTCATCAATTGTTATATATTTGAGTGAGTTTGCAACATCTTGGTTAGATATCATCGATTTACAGCCATTAAAGCCGATTGAGGTCGTTTGTCACTTTGTGTTGATTGAAAATTTTCAAAGACTATCTTCCTAATTTGGAGTCGAATCTCATAAATTCTTATATATTTGAGTGAATTTTCAACATCTTGGTAAGATATCGTCGATTCACATCAATTGAAGCAGATTGAGATCGATTGTCACTTTGTGTTGATTGAAAATTTTCAAAGTCTATCTTCCTAATTTGAAGTCGAATCTCATCAATTTTTATATATTTGAGTGAGTTTGCAAATAACTTGTTCAGCTATCGTCGATTTACAGCCATTGAAGCCGATTGAGGTCGATTGTCACTTTGTGTTGATCGAAAATTTTCAAATTCTATCTTCCTAATTTGAAGTCGAGTCTCATCAATTTTTATATATTTGAGTGAGTTCGCATTAAACTTCGACAGATATCGTCGATATACATCCATTGAAGCCGATTGAGGTCGATTGTCACTTAGTGTTCATTGAAACTTTTCAAAGTCTATCTTCCTAATTTGAAGTCGAATCTCATCAATTTTTATATATTTGAGTTAGTTTGCAACTAACTTCGACAGATATCGTCGATTTACAGCCATTAAAGCCGATTGAGGTCGATTGTCACTTTGTGTTGATTGAAAATTTTCAAAGTCTATCTTCCTAATTTGAAGTCGAATCTCATCAATTGCTATATATTTGAGTGAGTTTGCAACTAACTTGGTCAGATATCGTCGATTTACATCCATTGAAGCCGATTGAGGTCGATTGTCACTTTGTGTTGATTGAAGATTTTCAAAGTCTATCTTCCTAATTTGAAGTCGAATCTCATCAATTGCTATATATTTGAGTGAGTTTGCAACATCTTGGTCAGATATCATCGATTTACAGCCATTAAAGCCGATTGAGGTCGATTGTCACTTTGTGTTGATTGAAAATTTTCAAAGTCTATCTTCCTAATTTGAAGTCGAATCTCATCAATTGTTATATATTTGAGTGAGTTTGCAACTAACTTGGTCAGATATCGTCGATTTACATCCATTGAAGCCGATTGAGGTCGATTGTCACTTTGTGTTGATTGAAGATTTTCAAAGTCTATCTTCCTAATTTGAAGTCGAATCTCATCAATTGCTATATATTTGAGTGAGTTTGCAACATCTTGGTCAGATATCATCGATTTACAGCCATTAAAGCCGATTGAGGTCGATTGTCACTTTGTGTTGATTGAAAATTTTCAAAGTCTATCTTCCTAATTTGAAGTCGAATCTCATCAATTGTTATATATTTGAGTGAGTTTGCAACTAGCTTGGTCAGATATCGTCGATTTACATCCATTGAAGCCGATTGAGGTCGATTGTCACTTTGTGTTGATTGAAGATTTTCAAAGTCTATCTTCCTAATTTGAAGTCGAATCTCATCAATTGCTATATATTTGAGTGAGTTTGCAACATCTTGGTCAGATATCATCGATTTACAGCCATTAAAGCCGATTGAGGTCGATTGTCACTTTGTGTTGATTGAAAATTTTCAAAGTCTATCTTCCTAATTTGAAGTCGAATCTCATCAATTGTTATATATTTGAGTGAGTTTGCAACTAACTTGGTCAGATATCGTCGATTTACATCCATTGAAGCCGATTGAGGTCGATTGTCACTTTGTGTTGATTGAAGATTTTCAAAGTCTATCTTCCTAATTTGAAGTCGAATCTCATCAATTGCTATATATTTGAGTGAGTTTGCAACATCTTGGTCAGATATCATCGATTTACAGCCATTAAAGCCGATTGAGGTCGATTGTCACTTTGTGTTGATTGAAAATTTTCAAAGTCTATCTTCCTAATTTGAAGTCGAATCTCATCAATTGCTATATATTTGAGTGAGTTTGCAACATCTTGGTCAGATATCATCGATTTACAGCCATTAAAGCCGATTGAGGTCGATTGTCACTTTGTGTTGATTGAAAATTTTCAAAGTCTATCTTCCTAATTTGAAGTCGAATCTCATCAATTGTTATATATTTGAGTGAGTTTGCAACTAACTTGGTCAGATATCGTCGATTTACATCCATTGAAGCCGATTGAGGTCGATTGTCACTTTGTGTTGATTGAAGATTTTCAAAGTCTATCTTCCTAATTTGAAGTCGAATCTCATCAATTTTTATATATTTGAGTGAGTTTGCAACATCTTGGTCAGATATCATCGATTTACAGCCATTAAAGCCGATTGAGGTCGATTGTCACTTTGTGTTGATTGAAGATTTTCAAAGTCTATCTTCCTAATTTGAAGTCGAATCTCATCAATTGCTATATATTTGAGTGAGTTTGCAACATCTTGGTCAGATATCATCGATTTACAGCCATTAAAGCCGATTGAGGTCGATTGTCACTTTGTGTTGATTGAAAATTTTCAAAGTCTATCTTCCTAATTTGAAGTCGAATCTCATCAATTGTTATATATTTGAGTGAGTTTGCAACATCTTGGTCAGATATCATCGATTTACAGCCATTAAAGCCGATTGAGGTCGATTGTCACTTTGTGTTGATTGAAGATTTTCAAAGTCTATCTTCCTAATTTGAAGTCGAATCTCATCAATTTCTATATATTTGAGTTAGTTTGCAACTAACATGGTCAGATATCGTCGATTTACATCCATTGAAGCCGATTGAGGTCGATTGTCACTTTGTGTTGATTGAAGATTTTCAAAGTCTATCTTCCTAATTTGAAGTCGAATCTCATCAATTTTTATATATTTGAGTGAGTTTGCAACATCTTGGTCAGATATCATCGATTTACAGCCATTAAAGCCGATTGAGGTCGATTGTCACTTTGTGTTGATTGAAGATTTTCAAAGTCTATCTTCCTAATTTGAAGTCGAATCTCATCAATTGCTATATATTTGAGTGAGTTTGCAACATCTTGGTCAGATATCATCGATTTACAGCCATTAAAGCCGATTGAGGTCGATTGTCACTTTGTGTTGATTGAAAATTTTCAAAGTCTATCTTCCTAATTTGAAGTCGAATCTCATCAATTGTTATATATTTGAGTGAGTTTGCAACATCTTGGTCAGATATCATCGATTTACAGCCATTAAAGCCGATTGAGGTCGATTGTCACTTTGTGTTGATTGAAGATTTTCAAAGTCTATCTTCCTAATTTGAAGTCGAATCTCATCAATTTCTATATATTTGAGTTAGTTTGCAACTAACATGGTCAGATATCGTCGATATTCATCCATTGAAGCCGATTGAGGTCGATTGTCACTTTGTGTTGATTGAAAATTTTTAAAGTCTATCTTCCTAATTTGAAGTCGAATCTCATCAATTCTTATATATTTGAGTTATTTTGCAACTAACTTGGTCAGATATCGTCGATTTACATCCATTGAAGCCCATTGAGGTCGATTGTCACTTTGTGTTGATTGAAAATTTTCAAAGTCTATCTTCCAAAATTGAAGTCGAGTCTCATCAATTCTTATATATTTGAGTGAGTTCGCAACTAACTTGGTCAGATATCGTAGATTTACATCCATTGAAACATATTGAGGTCGATTGTCACTTTGTGTTGATTGAAAATTTTCAAAGTCTATCTCCCTAATTTGAAGTCGAATCTCATAAATTCTCATATATGGAGTCAAATCTCATAAATTCTCTTATATTTGAGTGAGTTTGCAGCATCTTGGTCAGATATCGTCGATTTACATCCATTGAAGCCCATTGAGGTCGATTAACACTTAGTGTTGATTGAAAATTTTCAAAGTCTATCTTCCTAATTTGAAGTCGAATCTCATAAATTCTCATATATTTGAGTGAGTTTGCAACATCTTGGTCAGATATCGTCGATTTACATCCATTGAAGCCGATTGAGGTCGATTGTCACTTTGTGTTGATTGAAAATTTTCAAATTCGATCTTCCTAATTTGAAGTCGAATCTCATAAATTCTCATATATGAAGTTGAATCTCATAAATTCTCATATATTTGAGTGAGTTCGCAACATCTTGGTCAGATATCGTCGATTTACATCCATTGAATCCCAATGAGTCGATTGTCACTTTGTGTTGATTGAAAATTTTCAAAATCTATCTTCCTAAGATGAAGTCGAGTCTCATCAATTCTTATATATTTGAGTGAGTTCGCAACTAACTTCGACAGATATCGTCGATTTACATCCATTGAAGCCCATTGAGGTCGATTAACACTTAGTGTTGATTGAAAATTTTCAAAGTCTATATTTCTAAGTTGAAGTCAAGTCTCATCAATTCTTATATATTTGAGTGAGTTCGCAACTAACTTTGACAGATAACGTCGATTTACATCCATTGAAGCCCATTGAGGTCGATTGTCACTTTGTGTTGATTGAAAATTTTCAAAGTCTATCTTCCAAAATTGAAGTCGAGTCTCATCAATTCTTATATATTTGAGTGAGTTCGCAACTAACTTTGACAGATATCGTCGATTTACATCCATTGAAGCCCATTGAGGTCGATTAACACTTAGTGTTGATTGAAAATTTTCAAAGTCTATCTTTCTAAGTTGAAGTCGAGTCTCATTAATTCTTATATATTTGAGTGAGTTCGCAACTAACTTTGACAGATATCGTCGATTTACATCCATTGAAGCCCATTGAGGTCGATTAACACTTAGTGTTGATTGAAAATTTTCAAAGTCTATCTTCCTAAGTTGGAGTCGAGTCTCATCAATTCTTATATATTTGAGTGAGTTCGCAACTAACTTTGACAGATATCGCCGATTTACATCCATTGAAGCCCATTGAGGTCGATTGTCACTTTGTGTTGATTGAAAATTTTCAAAGTCTATCTTCCTAATTTGAAGTCGAATCTCATAAATTCTCATATATTTGAGTGAGTTTGCAACATCTTGGTCAGATATCGTCGATTTACATCCATTGAAGCCGATTGAGGTCGATTGTCACTTTGTGTTGATTGAAAATTTTCAAATTCGATCTTCCTAATTTGAAGTCGAATCTCATAAATTCTCATATATGAAGTTGAATCTCATAAATTCTCATATATTTGAGTGAGTTCGCAACATCTTGGTCAGATATCGTCGATTTACATCCATTGAATCCCAATGAGTCGATTGTCACTTTGTGTTGATTGAAAATTTTCAAAATCTATCTTCCTAAGATGAAGTCGAGTCTCATCAATTCTTATATATTTGAGTGAGTTCGCAACTAACTTCGACAGATATCGTCGATTTACATCCATTGAAGCCCATTGAGGTCGATTAACACTTAGTGTTGATTGAAAATTTTCAAAGTCTATATTTCTAAGTTGAAGTCAAGTCTCATCAATTCTTATATATTTGAGTGAGTTCGCAACTAACTTTGACAGATAACGTCGATTTACATCCATTGAAGCCCATTGAGGTCGATTGTCACTTTGTGTTGATTGAAAATTTTCAAAGTCTATCTTCCAAAATTGAAGTCGAGTCTCATCAATTCTTATATATTTGAGTGAGTTCGCAACTAACTTTGACAGATATCGTCGATTTACATCCATTGAAGCCCATTGAGGTCGATTAACACTTAGTGTTGATTGAAAATTTTCAAAGTCTATCTTTCTAAGTTGAAGTCGAGTCTCATTAATTCTTATATATTTGAGTGAGTTCGCAACTAACTTTGACAGATATCGTCGATTTACATCCATTGAAGCCCATTGAGGTCGATTAACACTTAGTGTTGATTGAAAATTTTCAAAGTCTATCTTCCTAAGTTGGAGTCGAGTCTCATCAATTCTTATATATTTGAGTGAGTTCGCAACTAACTTTGACAGATATCGCCGATTTACATCCATTGAAGCCCATTGAGGTCGATTGTCACTTTGTGTTGATTGAAAATTTTCAAAGTCTATCTTCCTAATTTGAAGTCGAATCTCAGCAATTTTTATATATTTGAGTTAGTTTGCAACATCTTGGTAAGATATCGTCGATTTACATCCATTGAAGCAGATTGAGGTCGATTGTCAGTTTGTGTTGATTGAAAATTTTCAAAGTCTATCTTTCTAATTTGAAGTCGAATCTCATCAATTTTTATATATTTGAGTTAGTTTGCAACTAACTTGGTCAGATATAGTTGATTTACATCCATTGAAGCATATTGAGGTCGATTGTCACTTAGTGTTGATTGAAAATTTTCAAAGTCTATCTTCCTAATTTGAAGTCGAATCTCATAAATTCTCATATATGAAGTCGAATCTCATAAATTCTCATATATTTGAGTGAGTTTGCAAAATCTTGGTCAGATATCGTCGATTTACATCCATTGAATCCCATTGAGGTCGATTGTCACTTTGTGTTGATTGAAAATTTTCAAAGTCTATCTTCCAAAATTGAAGTCGAGTCTCATCAATTCTTATATATTTGAGTGAGTTCGCAACTAACTTGGTCAGATATCGTAGATTTACATCCATTGAAACATATCGAGGTCGATTGTCACTTTGTGTTGATTGAAAATTTTCAAAGTCTATCTACCTAATTTGAAGTCGAATCTCATAAATTCTCATATATGAAGTCGAATCTCATAAATTCTCATATATTTGAGTGAGTTTGCAGCATCTTGGTCAGATATCGTCGATTTACATCCATTGAAGCACATTGAGGTCGATTGTCACTTTGTGTGGATTGAAAATTTTCAAAGTCTATCTTCCTAATTTGAAGTCGAATCCCATAAATTCTTATATATTTGAGTGAGTTTGCAACCATCTTGGTCAGATATCGTCGATTTACATCCATTGAAGTCCATTGAGGTTGATTATCACTTTGTGTTGATTGAAAATTTTCAAAGTCTATCTTCCTAATTTGAAGTCGAAATCTCATCAATTGTTATATATTTGAGTGAGTTCGCAACATCTTGGTCAGATATCGTCAATTTACATCCATTGAAGCATATTGAGGTCGATTGTCACTTTGTGTTCATTGAAAATTTCCAAAGTCTATCTTCCTAATTTGAAGTCGAACCTCATCAATTTTTATATATTTGAGTTAGTGTTCAACTGACTTGGTCAGATAACGTCGATTTACATCCATTGAAGCCGATTGAGGTCGATTGTCACTATGTGTTGATTGAAGATTTTCAAAGTCTATCTTCTTAATTTGAAGTCGAATCCCATAAATTCTTATATATTTGAGTGAGTTTGCAACCATCTTCGTCAGATATCGTCGATTTACATCCATTGAAGTCCATTGAGGTTGATTATCACTTTGTGTTGATTGAAAATTTCCAAAGTCTATCTTCCTAAGTTGAAGTCGAGTCTCATCAATTCTTATATATTTGAGTGAGTTCGCAACTAACTTCGACAGATATCGTCGATTTACATCCATTGAAGCCCACTGAGGTCGATTGTCACTTTGTGTTGATTGAAAATTTTCAAAGTCTATCTTCCAAAGTTGAAGTCGAGTCTCATCAATTCTTATATATTTGAGTGAGTTCGCAACTAACTTTGATAGATATCGTCGATTTACATCCATTGAAGCCCACTGAGGTCGATTAACACTTAGTGTTGATTGAAAATTTTCAAAGTCTATCTTCCTAAGTTGGAGTCGAGTCTCATCAATTCTTATATATTTGAGTGAGTTCGCAACTAACTTTGATAGTTATCGTCGATTTACATCCATTGAAGCATATTGAGGTCGATTGTCACTTTGTGTTCATTGAAAATTTCCAAAGTCTATCTTCCTAATTTGAAGTCGAATCTCATCAATTTTTATATATTTGAGTTAGTTTGCAACTAACTTGGTCAGATATAGTTGATTTACATCCATTGAAGACGATTGAGGTCGATTGTCACTTTGTGTTGATTGAAAATTTTCAAATTCGACCTTCCTAATTTGAAGTCGAATCTCATAAATTCTCATATATGAAGTCGAATCTCATAAATTCTCATATATTTGAGTGAGTTTGCAAAATCTTGGTCAGATATCGTAGATTTACATCCATTGAAACATATCGAGGTCGATTGTCACTTTGTGTTGATTGAAAATTCTCAAAGTCTATCTACCTAATTTGAAGTCGAATCTCATAAATTCTCATATATGAAGTCGAATCTCATAAATTCTCATATATGAAGTCGAATCTCATAAATTCTCATATATTTGAGTGAGTTTGCAGCATCTTGGTCAGATATCGTCGATTTACATCCATTGAAGGCCATTGAGGTCGATTAACACTTAGTGTTGATTGAAAATTTTCAAAATCTATCTTCCAAAGTTGAAGTCGAGTCTCATCAATTCTTATATATTTGAGTGAGTTCGCATTTAACTTCGACAGATATCGTCGATTTACATCCATTGAAGCCCATTGAGTCGATTGTCACTTTGTGTTGATTGAAAATTTTCAAAATCTATCTTCCTAAGTTGAAGTCGAGTCTCATCAATTCTTATATATTTGAGTGAGTTCGCAACTAACTTCGACAGATATCGTCGATTTACATCCATTGAAGCCCATTGAGGTCGATTGTCACTTTGTGTTGATTGAAAATTTCCAAAGTCTATCTTCCAAAATTGAAGTCGAGTCTCATCAATTCTTTTATATTTGAGTGAGTTCGCAACTAACTTTGACAGATATCGTCGATTTACATCCACTGAAGCCCATTGAGGTCGATTAACACTTACTGTTGATTTACATCCATTGAAGCAGATTGATTTCGATTGTCACTTTGTGTTCATTAAAAATTTCCAAAGTCTATCTTCCTAATTTGAAGTCGAACCTCATCAATTTTTATATATTTGAGTTAGTTTGCAACTAACTTTGTCAGATATCATCGATTTACATCCATTGAAGCCGATTGGGGTCGATTGGCACTTTGTGTTGATTGAAAATTTTCAAAGTCTATCTTCTCAATTTGGAGGCGAATCTCATCAATTCTTATATATTTGAGTGAGTTTGCAACATCTTGGTCGGATATAGTCGATTTACATCCATTGAAGCATATTGAGGTCGATTGTTACTTTGTGTTCATTGAAAATTTTTAAAGTCTATCTTCCTAATTTGAAGTCGAATCTCATCAATTTTTATATATTTGAGTTAGTTTGCAGTTAACTTGGTCAGATATCGTCGATTCACATCCATTGAAGCCGATTGAGGTCGATGGTCACTTTGTGTTGATTGAAAATTTTCAAAGTCTATCTTCCTAATTTGAAGTCGAATCCCATAAATTCTTATATATTTGAGTGAGTTTGCAACCATCTTGGTCAGATATCGTCGATTTACATCCATTGAAGTCCATTGAGGTTGATTATCACTTTGTGTTGATTGAAAATTTCCAAAGACAATCTTCCAAAATTGAAGTCGAGTCTCATCAATTCTTATATATTTGAGTGAGTTCGCATTAAACTTCGACAGATATCGTCGATTTACATCCATTGAAGCAGATTAAGGTCGATTGTCACTTTGTGTTGATTGAAAATTTTTAAAGTCTATCTTCCTAATTTGAAGTCGAATCTCATCAATTTTTATATATTTGAGTTAGTTTGCAGTTAACTTGGTCAGATATCGTCGATTCACATCCATTGAAGCCGATTGAGGTCGATGGTCACTTTGTGTTGATTGAAAATTTTCAAAGTCTATCTTCCTAATTTGAAGTCGAATCCCATAAATTCTTATATATTTGAGTGAGTTTGCAACCATCTTGGTCAGATATCGTCGATTTACATCCATTGAAGTCCATTGAGGTTGATTATCACTTTGTGTTGATTGAAAATTTCCAAAGACAATCTTCCAAAATTGAAGTCGAGTCTCATCAATTCTTATATATTTGAGTGAGTTCGCATTAAACTTCGACAGATATCGTCGATTTACATCCATTGAAGCAGATTAAGGTCGATTGTCACTTTGTGTTGATTGAAAATTTTCAAAGTCCATCTTCCTAATTTGAAGTCAAATCTCATCAATTTTTATATATTTGAGTTAGTTTGCAGTTAACTTGGTCAGATATCGTCGATTTACATCCATTGAAGCCGATTGAGGTCGATGGTCACTTTGTGTGGATTGAAAATTTTCAAAGTCTATCTTCCAAAATTGAAGTCGAGTCTCATCAATTCTTATATATTTGAGTGAGTTCGCAACCATCTTGGTCAGATATCGTCGATTTACATCCATTGAAGTCCATTGAGGTTGATTATCACTTTGTGTTGATTGAAAATTTTCAAAGTCTATCTTCCTAATTTGAAGTCTAAATCTCATCAATTTTTATATATTTGAGTGAGTTCGCAACATCTTGGTCAGATATCGTCGATTTACATCCATTGAAGCATATTGAGGTCGATTGTCACTTTGTGTTCATTGAAAATTTCCAAAGTCTATCTTCCTAATTTGAAGTCGAACCTCATCAATTTTTATATATTTGAGTTAGTGTTCAACTGACTTGGTCAGATATCGTCGATTTACATCCATTGAAGCCGATTGAGGTCGATTGTCACTTTGTGTTGATTGAAGATTTTCAAAGTCTATCTTCTTAATTTGAAGTCGAATCCCATAAATTCTTATATATTTGAGTGAGTTTGCAACCATCTTGGTCAGATATCGTCGATTTACATCCATTGAAGTCCATTGAGGTTGATTATCACTTTGTGTTGATTGAAAATTTCCAAAGTCTATCTTCCTAAGTTGAAGTCGAGTCTCATCAATTCTTATATATTTGAGTGAGTTCGCAACTAACTTCGACAGATATCGTCGATTTACATCCATTGAAGCCCACTGAGGTCGATTGTCACTTTGTGTTGATTGAAAATTTTCAAAGTCTATCTTCCTAATTTGAAGTCGAAATCTCATCAATTGTTATATATTTGAGTGAGTTCGCAACTAACTTTGATAGATATCGTCGATTTACATCCATTGAAGCATATTGAGGTCGATTGTCACTTTGTGTTCATTGAAAATTTCCAAAGTCTATCTTCCTAATTTGAAGTCGAACCTCATCAATTTTTATACATTTGAGTTAGTTTTCAACTAACTTGGTCAGATATCGTCGATTTACATCCATTGAAGCCGATTGAGGTCGATTGTCACTTTGTGTTGATTGAAGATTTTAAAAGTCTATCTTCCTAATTTGAAGTCGAATCCCATAAATTCTTATATATTTGAGTGAGTTTGCAACCATCTTGGTCAGATATCGTCGATTTACATCCATTGAAGTCCATTGAGGTTGATTATCACTTTGTGTTGATTGAAAATTTTCAAAGTCTATCTTCCTAATTTGAAGTCGAAATCTCATCAATTGTTATATATTTGAGTGAGTTCGCAACATCTTGGTCAGACATCGTCAATTTACATCCATTGAAGCATATTGAGGTCGATTGTCACTTTGTGTTCATTGAAAATTTCCAAAGTCTATCTTCCTAATTTGAAGTCGAACCTCATCAATTTTTATATATTTGAGTTAGTGTTCAACTGACTTGGTCAGATATCGTCGATTTACATCCATTGAAGCCGATTGAGGTCGATTGTCACTTTGTGTTGATTGAAGATTTTCAAAGTCTATCTTCTTAATTTGAAGTCGAATCCCATAAATTCTTATATATTTGAGTGAGTTTGCAACCATCTTGGTCAGATATCGTCGATTTACATCCATTGAAGTCCATTGAGGTTGATTATCACTTTGTGTTGATTGAAAATTTCCAAAGTCTATCTTCCTAAGTTGAAGTCGAGTCTCATCAATTCTTATATATTTGAGTGAGTTCGCAACTAACTTCGACAGATATCGTCGATTTACATCCATTGAAGCCCACTGAGGTCGATTGTCACTTTGTGTTGATTGAAAATTTTCAAAGTCTATCTTCCAAAGTTGGAATCGAGTCTCATCAATTCTTATAAATTTGAGTGAGTTCGCAACTAACTTTGATAGATATCGTCGATTTACATCCATTGAAGCATATTGAGGTCGATTGTCACTTTGTGTTCATGAAAATTTTCAAAGTCTATCTTCCTAATTTGGAGTCGAATCTCATCAATTCTTATATATTTGAGTGAGTTTGCAACATCTTTGTAAGATATCGTCGATTTACATCCATTGAAGCCCATTGAGGTCGATTGTCACTTTGTGTTGATTGAAAATTTTCAAAGTCTATCTTCCTAATTTGAAGTCTAAATCTCATCAATTTTTATATATTTGAGTGAGTTCGCAACATCTTGGTCAGATATCGTCGATTTACATCCATTGAAGCATATTGAGGTCGATTGTCACTTTGTGTTCATTGAAAATTTCCAAAGTCTATCTTCCTAATTTGAAGTCGAACCTCATCAATTTTTATATATTTGAGTTAGTTTTCAACTAACTTGGTCAGATATCGTCGATTTACATCCATTGAAGCCGATTGAGGTCGATGGTCACTTCGTGTTGATTGAAGATTTTCAAAGTCTATCTTCTTAATTTGAAGTCGAATCCCATAAATTCTTTTATATTTGAGTGAGTTTGCAACCATCTTGGTCAGATATCGTCGATTTACATCCATTGAAGTCCATTGAGGTTGATTATCACTTTGTGTTGATTGAAAATTTCCAAAGTCTATCTTCCTAAGTTGAAGTCGAGTCTCATCAATTCTTATATATTTGAGTGAGTTCGCAACTAACTTCGACAGATATCGTCGATTAACATCCATTGAAGCCCACTGAGGTCGATTGTCACTTTGTGTTGATTGAAAATTTTCAAAGTCTATCTTCCAAAGTTGAAGTCGAGTCTCATCAATTCTTATATATTTGAGTGAGTTCGCAACTAACTTTGATAGATATCGTCGATTTACATCCATTGAAGCAGATTGAAGTCGATTGTCACTTTGTGTTGATTGAAAATTTTCAAAGTCTATCTTCCAAAGTTGAAGTCGAGTCTCATCAATTCTTATATATTTGAGTGAGTTCGCATTAAACTTCGACAGATATCGTCGATTTACATCCATTGAAGCAGATTGAGGTCGATTGTCACTTTGTGTTGATTGAAAATTTCCAAAATCTATCTTCCTAATTTGAAGTCGAACCTCATCAATTTTTATATATTTGAGTTAGTTTGCAACTAACTTGGTCAGATATCATCGATTTACATCCATTGAAGCCGATTGGGGTCGATTGGCACTGTGTGTTGATTGAAGATTTTCAAAGTCTATCTTCTTAATTTGGAGGCGAATCTCATCAATTCTTATATATTTGAGTGAGTTTGCAACATGTTGGTCGGATATAGTCGATTTACATCCATTGAAGCATATTGAGGTCGATTGTCACTTTGTGTTCATTGAAAATTTTCAAAGTCTATCTTCCTAATTTGAAGTCGAATCTCATCAATTTCTATATATTTGAGTTAGTTTGCAGTTATCTTGGTCAGATATCGTCGATTCACATCCATTGAAGCCGATTGAGGTCGATGGTCACTTTGTGTTGATTGAAAATTTTCAAAGTCTATCTTCCTAATTTGAAGTCGAATCCCATAAATTCTTATATATTTGAAAGAGTTTGCAACCATCTTGGTCAGATATCGTCGATTTACATCCATTGAAGTCCATTGAGGTTGATTATCACTTTGTTTTGATTGAAAACTTCCAGAGTCTATCTTCATAAGTTGAAGTCGAGTCTCATCAATTTTTATATATTTGAGTGAGTTCGCAACTAACTTTGACAGATATCGTCGATTTACATCCATTGAAGCCCATTGAGGTCGATTGTCACTTTGTGTTGATTGAAAATTTTCAAAGTCTATCTTCCAAAATTGAAGTCGAGTCTCATGAATTCTTATATATTTGAGTGGGTTCGCAACTAACTTCGACAGATATCGTCGATTTACATCCATTGAAGCAGATTAAGGTCGATTGTCACTTTGTGTTGATTGAAAATTTTCAAAGTCCATCATCCTAATTTGAAGTCGAGTCTCATGAATTCTTATATATTTGAGTGGGTTCGCAACTAACTTCGACAGATATCGTCGATTTACATCCATTGAAGCAGATTGATGTCGATTGTCACTTTTTGTTCATTAAAAATTTCCAAAGTCTATCTTCCTAATTTGAAGTCAAATCTCATCAATTCTTCTATATTTGAGTGAGTTCGCAACATCTTGGTCAGATATCGTCGATTTACATCCATTGAAGCAGATTGATGTCGATTGTCACTTTGTGTTCATTAAAAATTTCCAAAGTCTATCTTCCTAATTTGGAGTCGAACCTCATCAATTTTTATATATTTGAGTTAGTTTGCAACTAACTTGGTCAGATATCGTCGATTTACATTTATTGAAGACGATTGAGGTCGATTGTCACTTTGTGTTGATTGAAGATTTTCAATGTCTATCTTATTAATTTGATGTCGAATCTCATCAATTCTTAATTATTTGAGTGAGTTCGCATTTAACTTCGACAGATATCGTCGATTTACATCCATTGAAGCAGATTAAGGTCGATTGTCACTTTGTGTTCATTAAAAATTTCCAAAGTCTATCTTCCTAATTTGAAGTCAAATCTCATCAATTTTTATATATTTGATTTAGTTTGCAGTTAACTTGATCAGATATCGTCGATTTACATCCATTGAAGCCGATTGAGGTCGATGGTCACTTTGTGTGGATTGAAAATTTTCAAAGTCTATCTTCCTAATTTGAAGTCGAATCCCATAAATTCTTATATATTTGAGTGAGTTTGCAACCATCTTGGTCAGATATCGTCGATTTACATCCATTGAAGTCCATTGAGGTTGATTATCACTTTGTGTTGATTGAAAATTTTCAAAGTCTATCTTCCTAATTTGAAGTCGAATTCTCATCAATTGTTATATATTTGAGTGAGTTCGCAACATCTTGGTCAGATATCGTCAATTTACATCCATTGAAGCATATTGAGGGCGATTGTCACTTTGTGTTGATTGAAAATTTCCAAAGTCTATCTTCCTAATTTGAAGTCGAAATCTCATCAATTGTTATATATTTGAGTGAGTTCGCAACATCTTGGTCAGATATCGTCGATTTACATCCATTGAAGCAGATAGATGTCGATTGTCACTTTGTGTTCATTAAAAATTTCCAAAGTCTATCTTCCTAATTTGAAGTCGAACCTCATCAATTTTTATATATTTGAGTTAGTTTGCAACTAACTTGGTCAGATATCGTCGATTTACATCCATTGAAGACGATTGAGGTCGATTGTCACTTTGTGTTGATTGAAGATTTTCAATGTCTATCTTATTAATTTGAAGTCGAATCTCATCAATTCTTATATATTTGAGTGAACTTGCAACATCTTGGTCAGATATAGTCGATTTACATCCATTGAAGTCCATTGAGCTTGATTATCAATTTGTGTTGATTGAAAATTTCCAAAGTCTATCTTCCTAAGTTGAAGTCGAGTCTCATCAATTCTTATATATTTGAGTGAGTTCGCAACTAACTTTGACAGATATCTTCGATTTACATCCATTGAAGCAGATTGATGTCGATTGTCACTTTGTGTTCATTAAAAATTTCCAAAGTCTATCTTCCTAATTTGAAGTCAAATCTCATCAATTCTTCTATATTTGAGTGAGTTCGCAACTAACTTTGATAGATATCGTCGATTTACATCCATTGAAGCATATTGAGGTCGATTGTCACTTTGTGTTCATGAAAATTTTCAAAGTCTATCTTCCTAATTTGAAGTCGAAATCTCATCAATTGTTATATATTTGAGTGAGTTCGCAACATCTTGGTCAGATATCGTCGATTTACATCCATTGAAGCAGATTGATGTCGATTGTCACTTTGTGTTCATTAAAAATTTCCAAAGTCTATCTTCCTAAGTTGAAGTCGAGTCTCATCAATTCTTATATATTTGAGTTAGTTTGCAACTAACTTGGTCAGATATCGTCGATTTACATCCATTGAAGCAGATTAAGGTCGATTGTCACTTTGTGTTGATTGAAAATTTCCAAAGTCTATCTTCCTAAGTTGAAGTCGAGTCTCATCAATTCTTATATATTTGAGTGAGTTCGCAACTAACTTTGACAGATATCGTCGATTTACATCCATTGAAGCCCATTGAGGTCGATTGTCACTTTGTGTTGATTGAAAATTTTCAAAGTCTATCTTCCAAAATTGAAGTCGAGTCTCATCAATTCTTATATATTTGAGTGAGTTCGCATTTAACTTCGACAGATATCGTCGATTTACATCCATTGAAGCAGATTAAGGTCGATTGTCACTTTGTGTTCATTAAAAATTTCCAAAGTCTATCTTCCTAATTTGAAGTCAAATCTCATCAATTTTTATATATTTGATTTAGTTTGCAGTTAACTTGATCAGATATCGTCGATTTACATCCATTGAAGCCGATTGAGGTCGATGGTCACTTTGTGTGGATTGAAAATTTTCAAAGTCTATCTTCCTAATTTGAAGTCGAATCCCATAAATTCTTATATATTTGAGTGAGTTTGCAACCATCTTGGTCAGATATCGTCGATTTACATCCATTGAAGTCCATTGAGGTTGATTATCACTTTGTGTTGATTGAAAATTTTCAAAGTCTATCTTCCTAATTTGAAGTCGAATTCTCATCAATTGTTATATATTTGAGTGAGTTCGCAACATCTTGGTCAGATATCGTCAATTTACATCCATTGAAGCATATTGAGGGCGATTGTCACTTTGTGTTGATTGAAAATTTCCAAAGTCTATCTTCCTAATTTGAAGTCGAAATCTCATCAATTGTTATATATTTGAGTGAGTTCGCAACATCTTGGTCAGATATCGTCGATTTACATCCATTGAAGCAGATAGATGTCGATTGTCACTTTGTGTTCATTAAAAATTTCCAAAGTCTATCTTCCTAATTTGAAGTCGAACCTCATCAATTTTTATATATTTGAGTTAGTTTGCAACTAACTTGGTCAGATATCGTCGATTTACATCCATTGAAGACGATTGAGGTCGATTGTCACTTTGTGTTGATTGAAGATTTTCAATGTCTATCTTATTAATTTGAAGTCGAATCTCATCAATTCTTATATATTTGAGTGAACTTGCAACATCTTGGTCAGATATAGTCGATTTACATCCATTGAAGTCCATTGAGCTTGATTATCACTTTGTGTTGATTGAAAATTTCCAAAGTCTATCTTCCTAAGTTGAAGTCGAGTCTCATCAATTCTTATATATTTGAGTGAGTTCGCAACTAACTTTGACAGATATCTTCGATTTACATCCATTGAAGCAGATTGATGTCGATTGTCACTTTGTGTTCATTAAAAATTTCCAAAGTCTATCTTCCTAATTTGAAGTCAAATCTCATCAATTCTTCTATATTTGAGTGAGTTCGCAACTAACTTTGATAGATATCGTCGATTTACATCCATTGAAGCATATTGAGGTCGATTGTCACTTTGTGTTCATGAAAATTTTCAAAGTCTATCTTCCTAATTTGAAGTCGAAATCTCATCAATTGTTATATATTTGAGTGAGTTCGCAACATCTTGGTCAGATATCGTCGATTTACATCCATTGAAGCAGATTGATGTCGATTGTCACTTTGTGTTCATTAAAAATTTCCAAAGTCTATCTTCCTAAGTTGAAGTCGAGTCTCATCAATTCTTATATATTTGAGTTAGTTTGCAACTAACTTGGTCAGATATCGTCGATTTACATCCATTGAAGCAGATTAAGGTCGATTGTCACTTTGTGTTGATTGAAAATTTCCAAAGTCTATCTTCCGAATAAGAAGTCGAATCTCTTCAATTCTTATATATTTGAGTGAGATTGCAACTAAATTTGTCAGCAATCGTCGATTTACATCTATTGAAGCCCATTGAGGTCGATCGTCACTTTGTATTGATTGAAAAGGTTCAAAGTCTATTTTCCGAATTAGAAGTCGAATCTCATCAATTCTTATATAATTGAGTAAGTTTGCAACTAACTTTGTCAGCAATCGTCCATTCACTTCCATTGAAGCCCATTGAGGTCGATTGTTACTTTGTATTGATTGAAAATTTTCAAAGTCCTTCTTCCGAATTTGAAGTCGAATCTCATCAATTCTTATATATTTGAGTGAGTTTGCAACTAACTTTGTCAGCAATCGTCGATTTACATCTTTTGAAGCCCATTGAGGTCGATTGTCACTTTGTATTGATTGAAAAGATTCAAAGTCTATCTTCCGAATTAGAAGTCGAATCTCACCAATTCTTATATAATTGAGTAAGTTTGCAACTAACTTTGTCAGCAATCGTCCATTTACTTCCATTGGAGCAAATTGAGGTCGATTGTTACTTTGTATTGATTGAAAATTTTCAAAGTCCTTCTTCCGAATTTGAAGTCGAATCTCATCAATTCTTATATATTTGAGTGAGTTTGCAACTAACTTTGTCAGCAATCGTCCATTTACTTCCATTGGAGCCCATTGAGGTCGATTGTCACTTTGTATTGATTGAAAAGGTTCAAAGTCTATCTTCCGAATTTGAAGTCGAATCTCATCAATTCTTATATATTTGAGTGAGTTTGCAACTTAGTTAGTCAGCAATCGTCCATTTACTTCCATTGAAGCCCATTGAGGTCGATTGTCACTTTCTGTTGTTTGAAAATTTTCAAAGTCCTTCTTCCGAATTTGAAGTCGAATCTCATCAATTCTTATATATTTGAGTGGGTTTGCAACTAACTTTGTCAGCAATCGTCGATTTACATCTATTGAAGCCCATTGAGGTCGATTGTCACTTTGTATTGATTGAAAAGGTTCAAAGACTATCTTCCGAATTTGAAGTCGAATCTCATCAATTCTTATATATTTGAGTGAGTTTGCAACTTAGTTAGTCAGCAATCGTCCATTTACTTCCATTGAAGCCCATTGAGGTCGATTGTTAATTCGTATTGATTGAAAATTTTCAAAGTCCTTCTTCCGAATTTGAAGTAGAATCTCATCAATTCTTATATATTTGAGTGAGTTTGCAACTAACTTTGTCAGCAATCGTCGATTTACATCTATTGAAGCCCATTGAGGTCGATTGTCACTTTGTATAGATTGAAAAGGTTCAAAGTCTATTTTCCGAATTAGAAGTCGAATCCCATCAATTCTTATATAATTGAGTAAGTTTGCAACTAACTTTGTCAGCAATCGTCCATACACTTCCATTGGAGCCCATTGAGGTCGATTGTTACTTTGTATTGATTGGAAATTTTCAAAGTCCTTCTTCCGAATTTGAAGTCGAATCTCATCAATTCTTATATAATTGAGTAAGTTCGCAACTAACTTTGTCAGCAATCGTCGATTTACATCTATTGAAGCTTATTGAGGTCGATTGTCACTTTGTATTGATTGAAAAGGTTCAAAGTCCTTCTTCCGATTTGAAGTAGAATCTCATCAATTCTTATATAATTGAGTAAGTTTGCAACTAACTTTGTCAGCAATCGTCCATTCACTTCCATTGAAGCCCATTGAGGTCGATTGTTACTTTGTATTGATTGAAAATTTTCAAAGTCCTTCTTCCGAATTTGGAGTCGAATCTCATCAATTCTTATATATTTGAGTGAGTTTGCAACTAACTTTGTCAGCAATCGTCGATTTACATCTATTGAAGCCCATTGAGGTCGATTGTCACTTTGTGTTGTTTAAAAAATTTTCAAAGTCTATTTTCCGAATTTGAAGTCGAATCTCATCAATTCTTATATATTTGAGTGAGTTTGCAACTAACTTTGACAGCAATCGTCGATTCACATCTATTGAAGCCCATTGAGGTCGATTGTCACTTTGTATTGATTGAAAAAGTTCAAAGTCCTTCTTCCGAATTTGAAGTCGAATCTCATCAATTCTTATATATTTGAGTGAGTTTGCAACTAACATTGTCAGCAATCGTCCATTTACTTCTATTGGAGCCCATTGAGGTCGATTGTCACTTTCTGTTGTTTGAAAATTTTCAAAGTCTATCTTCCGAATTTGAAGTCGAATCCCATCAATTCTTATATAATTGAGTAAGTTTGCAACTAAGTTTGTCAGCAATCGTCCATTTACTTCCATTGAAGCCCATTGAGGTCGATTGTCACTTTGTATTGATTGAAAATTTTCAAAGTCCTTCTTCCGAATTTGAAGTCGAATCTCATCAATTCTTATATAATTGAGTAAGTTTGCAACTAACTTTGTCAGCAATCGTCCATTTACTTCCATTGAAGCCCATTGAGGTCGATTGTCACTTTGTATTGATTGAAAATTTTCAAAGTCCTTCTTCCGAATTTGAAGTCGAATCTCATCAATTCTTATATATTTGAGTGAGTTTGCAACTAACATTGTCAGTAATCGTCCATTTACTTCCATTGAAGCCCATTAAGGTCGATTGTTACTTTGTATTGATTGAAAATTTTCATAGTCCTTCTTCCGAATTTGAAGTCGAATCTCATCAATTCTTATATATTTGAGTGAGTTTGCAACTAACTTTGTCAGCAATCGTCCATTTACTTCCATTGAAGCCCATTGAGGTCGATTGTTACTTTGTATTGATTGAAAATTTTCAAAGTCCTTCTTCCGAATTTCAAGTCCAATCTCATCAATTCTTATTTGATTGAGTAAGTTTGCAACTAACTTTGTCAACAATCGTCGATTTACATCTATTGAAGCCCATTGAGGTCGATTGTCACTTTGTATTGATTGAAAAGGTTCAAAGTCTATTTTCCGAATTTGAAGTCGAATCTCATCACTTCTTATGTATTTGAGTGAGTTTGCAACTAACTTTGTCAGCAATCGTCCATTTACTTCCATTGAAGCCCATTGAGGTCGATTGTTACTTTGTATTGATTGAAAATTTTCATAGTCCTTCTTCCGAATTTCAAGTCCAATCTCATCAATTCTTATTTGATTGAGTAAGTTTGCAACTAACTTTGTCAACAATCGTCGATTCACATCTATTGAAGCCCATTGAGGTCGATTGTCACTTTGTATTCATTGAAAAAGTTCAAAGTCCTTCTCCGAATTTGAAGTCGAATCTCATCAATTCTTATATATTTGAGTGAGTTTGCAACTAACTTTGTCAGCAATCGTCGATATTCATCTATTGAAGCCCATTGAGGTCGATTGTCACTTTGTAATTGATTGAAAATTTTCAAAGTCTATCTTCCGAATTTGAAGTCGAATCTCATCAATTCTTATATAATTGAGTAAGTTTGCAACTAAGTTTGTCAGCGATCGTCCATTTACTTCCATTGGAGCCCATTGAGGTCGATTGTCACTTTCTGTTGTTTAAAAAATTTTCAAAGTCTATTTTCCGAATTTGAAGTCAAATCTCATCAATTCTTATATATTTGAGTGAGTTTGCAACTAACTTTGTCAGCAATCGTCGATTCACATCTATTGAAGCCCATTGAGGTCGATTGTCACTTTGTAATTGATTGAAAATTTTCAAAGTCTATCTTCCGAATTTGAAGTCGAATCTCATCAATTCTTATATAATTGAGTAAGTTTGCAACTAAGTTTGTCAGCGATCGTCCATTTACTTCCATTGGAGCCTATTGAGGTCGATTGTCACTTTCTGTTGTTTAAAAAATTTTCAAAGTCTATTTTCCGAATTTGAAGTCGAATCTCATCAATTCTTATATATTTGAGTGAGTTTGCAACTAACTTTGTCAGCAATCGTCGATTCACATCTATTGAAGCCCATTGAGGTCGATTGTCACTTTGTAATTGATTGAAAATTTTCAAAGTCTATCTTCCGAATTTGAAGTCGAATCTCATCAATTCTTATATAATTGAGTAAGTTTGCAACTAATTTTGTCAGCGATCGTCCATTTACTTCCATTGAAGCCCATTGAGGTCGATTGTCACTTTGTAATTGATTGAAAATTTTCAAAGTCTATCTTCCGAGTTTTAAGTCGAATCTCATCAATTCTTATATAATTGAGTAAGTTTGCAACTAAGTTTGTCAGCGATCGTCCATTTACTTCCATTGGAGCCCATTGAGGTCGATTGTCACTTTCTGTTGTTTAAAAAATTTTCAAAGTCTATTTTCCGAATTTGAAGTCGAATCTCATCAATTCTTATATATTTGAGTGAGTTTGCAACTAACTTTGTCAGCAATCGTCGATTCACATCTATTGAAGCCCATTGAGGTCGATTGTCACTTTGTAATTGATTGAAAATTTTCAAAGTCTATCTTCCGAATTTGAAGTCGAATCTCATCAATTCTTATATAATTGAGTAAGTTTGCAACTAAGTTTGTCAGCGATCGTCCATTTACTTCCATTGGAGCCTATTGAGGTCGATTGTCACTTTCTGTTGTTTAAAAAATTTTCAAAGTCTATTTTCCGAATTTGAAGTCGAATCTCATCAATTCTTATATATTTGAGTGAGTTTGCAACTAACTTTGTCAGCAATCGTCGATTCACATCTATTGAAGCCCATTGAGGTCGATTGTCACTTTGTAATTGATTGAAAATTTTCAAAGTCTATCTTCCGAATTTGAAGTCGAATCTCATCAATTCTCATATAATTGAGTAAGTTTGCAACTAAGTTTGTCAGCGATCGTCCATTTACTTCCATTGAAGCCCATTGAGGTCGATTGTCACTTTGTATTGATTGAAAATTTTCAAAGTCCTTCTTCCGAATTAGAAGTGGAATTTCATCAATTCTTATATATTTGAGTGAGTTTGCAACTAACTTTGTCAGCAATCGTCCATTTACTTCCATTGAAGCCCATTGAGGTCGATTGTCACTTTCTGTTGTTTGAAAATTTTCAAAGTCTATCTTCCGAATTTGAAGTCGAATCTCATCAATTCTTATATAATTGAGTAAGTTTGCAACTAAGTTTGTCAGCGATCGTCCATTTACTTCCATTGAAGCCCATTGAGGTCGATTGTCACTTTGTATTGATTGAAAATTTTCAAAGTCCTTCTTCCGAATTAGAAATCGAATTTCATCAATTCTTATATATTTGAGTGAGTTTGCAACCAACTTTGTCAGCAATCGTCCATTCGCTTCCAATGAAGCCCATTGAGGTCGATTGCTACTTTGTATTGATTGAAAATTTTCAAAGTCCATCTTCCGAATTTGAAGTCGAATCTCATCAATTCTTATATAATTGAGTAAAGTTGCAACTAACTTTGTCAGCAATCGTCGATTTACATCTATTGAAGCCCATTGAGGTCGATTGTCACTTTGTATTGATTGAAAAGGTTCAAACTCTATTTTCCGAATTTGAAGTCGAATCTCATCAATTCTTATATATTTGAGTGAGTTTGCAACTAACTTTGTCTGCAATCGTCGATTCACATCTATTGAAGCCCATTGAGGTCGATTGTCACTTTGTATTGATTGAAAAAGTTCAAAGTCCTTCTTCCGAATTTGAAGTCGAATTCCATCAATTCTTATATATTTGAGTGAGTTTGCAACTAACTTTGTCAGCAATCGTCCATTTACTTCCATTGAAGCCCATTGAGGTCGATTGTCACTTTGTATTGATTGAAAAAGTTCAAAGTCCTTCTTCCGAATTTGAAGTCGAATCTCATCAATTCTTATATATTTGAGTGAGTTTGCAACTAACTTTGTCAGCAATCGTCGATATTCATCTATTGAAGCCCATTGAGGTCGATTGTCACTTTGTATCGATTGAAAAGGTTCAAAGTCTATCTTCCGAAATAGAAGTCGAGTCTCATCAATTCTTATATATTTGAGTGAGTTTGCAACTAACATTGTCAGCAATCGTCCATTTACTTCCATTGGAGCCCATTGAGGTCGATTGTCACTTTCTGTTGTTTGAAAATTTTCAAAGTCTATCTTCCGAATTTGAAGCCGAATCTCATCAATTCTTATATAATTGAGTAAGTTTGCAACTAAGTTTGTCAGCAATCGTCCATTTACTTCCATTGAAGCCCATTGAGGTCGATTGTCACTTTGTATTGATTGAAAATTTTCAAAGTCCTTCTTCCGAATTTGAAGTCGAATCTCATCAATTCTTATATAATTGAGTAAGTTTGCAACTAACATTGTCAGCAATCGTCCATTTACTTCCATTGAATCCCATTGAGGTCGATTGTCACTTTGTATTGATTGAAAATTTTCAAAGTCCTTCTTCCGAATTTGAAGTCGAATCTCATCAATTCTTATATATTTGAGTGAGTTTGCAATTAACTTTGTCAGCAATCGTCGATATTCATCTATTGAAGCCCATTGAGGTCGATTGTCACTTGGTATTGATTGAAAAGGTTCAAAGTCTATCTTCCGAAATAGAAGTCGAGTCTCATCAATTCTTATATATTTGAGTGAGTTTGCAACTAACATTGTCAGCAATCGTCCATTTACTTCCATTGGAGCCCATTGAGGTCGATTGTCACTATCTGTTGTTTGAAAATTTTCAAAGTCTATCTTCCGAATTTGAAGTCGAATCTCATCAATTCTTATATAATTGAGTAAGTTTGCAACTAAGTTTGTCAGCAATCGTCCATTTACTTCCATTGAAGCCCATTGAGGTCGATTGTCACTTTGTATTGATTGAAAATTTTCAAAGTCCTTCTTCCGAATTTGAAGTCGAATCTCATCAATTCTTATATAATTGAGTAAGTTTGCAACTAACTTTGTCAGCAATCGTCCATTCACTTCCATTGAAGCCCATTGAGGTCGATTGTCACTTTGTATTGATTGAAAATTTTCAAAGTCCTTCTTCCGAATTTGAAGTCGAATCTCATCGATTCTTATATATTAGAGTAAGTTTGCATTTTACTGTCAGATATCGTCGATTAACATCTATTGAAGCCCATTGAGGTCGACTGTCACTTTGTATTGATTGAAAAGGTTCAAAGTCTATCTTCCGAATTAGAAGTCGAATCTCATCAATTCTTATATATTTGAGTGAGTTTGCAACTAACTTTGTCAGTAATCGTCCATTCACTTCCATTGAAGCCCATTAAGGTCGATTGTCACTTTGTGTTGTTTAAAAAATTTTCAAAGTCTATTTTCCGAATATGAAGTCGAATCTCATCAATTCTTATATATTTGAGTGAGTTTGCAACTAACTTTGTCAGCAATCGTCGATTCACATCTATTGAAGCCCATTGAGGTCGATTGTCACTTTGTGTTGTTTAAAAAATTTTCAAAGTCTATTTTCCGAATTTGAAGTCGAATCTCATCAATTCTTATATAATTAAGTAAGTTTGCAACTAACTTTGTCAGCAATCGTCCATTCACTTCCATTGAAGCCCATTGAGGTCGATTGTCACTTTGTATTGATTGAAAAAGTTCAAAGTCCTTCTTCCGAATTTGAAGTCGAATCTCATCAATTCTTATATAATTGAGTAAGTTTGCAACTAACTTTGTCAGCAATCGTCGATTTACATCTATTGAAGCCCATTGAGGTCGATTGTCACTTTGTATTGATTGAAAAGGTTCAAAGTCTATTTTCCGAATTTGGAGTCGAATCTCATCAATTCTTATATATTTGAGTGAGTTTGCAACTAACTTTGTCAGCAATCGTCCATTCACTTCCATTGAAGCCCATTGAGGTCGATTGTCACTTTGTATTGATTGAAAAAGTTCAAAGTCCTTCTTCCGAATTTGAAGTCGAATCTCATCAATTCTTATATAATTGAGTAAGTTTGCAACTAACTTTGTCAGCAATCGTCGATTTACATCTATTGAAGCCCATTGAGGTCGATTGTCACTTTGTATTGATTGAAAAGGTTCAAAGTCTATTTTCCGAATTTGGAGTCGAATCTCATCAATTCTTATATATTTGAGTGAGTTTGCAACTAACTTTGTCAGCAATCGTCCATTCACTTCCATTGAAGCCCATTGAGGTCGATTGTTACTTTGTATTGATTGAAAATTTTCAAAGTCCTTCTTCCGAATTTGAAGTCGAATCTCATCAATTCTTATATATTTGAGTGAGTTTGCAACTAACTTTGTCAGCAATCGTCCATTTACTTCCATTGAAGCCCATTAAGGTCGATTGTTACTTTGTATTGATTGAAAATTTTCAAAGTCCTTCTTCCGAATTTGAAGTCGAATCTCATCAATTCTTATATATTTGAGTGAGTTTGCAACTAACATTGTCAGCAATCGTCCATTTACTTCCATTGGAGCCCATTGAGGTCGATTGTCACTTTCTGTTGTTTGAAAATTTTCAAAGTCTATCTTCCGAATTTGAAGTCGAATCTCATCAATTCTTATATAATTGAGTAAGTTTGCAACTAAGTTTGTCAGCAATCGTCCATTTACTTCCATTGAAGCCCATTGAGGTCGATTGTCACTTTGTATTGATTGAAAATTTTCAAAGTCCTTCTTCCGAATTTGAAGTCGAATCTCATCAATTCTTATATAATTGAGTAAGTTTGCAACTAACTTTGTCAGCAATCGTCCATTTACTTCCATTGAAGCCCATTGAGGTCGATTGTCACTTTGTATTGATTGAAAATTTTCAAAGTCCTTCTTCCGAATTTGAAGTCGAATCTCATCAATTCTTATATATTAGAGTAAGTTTGCATTTTACTGTCAGATATCGTCGATTAACATCTATTGAAGCCCATTGAGGTCGACTGTCACTTTGTATTGATTGAAAAGGTTCAAAGTCTATCTTCCGAACTAGAAGTCGAATCTCATCAATTCTTATATAATTCAGTGAGTTTGCAACTAACATTGTCAGTAATCGTCCATTCACTTCCATTGAAGCCCATTAAGGTCGATTGTCACTTTGTGTTGTTTAAAAAATTTTCAAAGTCTATTTTCCGAATTTGAAGTCGAATCTCATCAATTCTTATATATTTGAGTGAGTTTGCAACTAACTTTGTCAGCAATCGTCGATTCACATCTATTGAAGCCCATTGAGGTCGATTGTCACTTTGTATTGATTGAAAAAGTTCAAAGTCCTTTTTCCGAATTTGAAGTCGAATCTCATCAATTCTTATATAATTAAGTAAGTTTGCAACTAACTTTGTCAGCAATCGTCCATTCACTTCCATTGAAGCCCATTGAGGTCGATTGTCACTTTGTATTGATTGAAAAAGTTCAAAGTCCTTCTTCCGAATTTGAAGTCGAATCTCATCAATTCTCATATATTTGAGTGAGTTTGCAACTAACTTTGTCAGCAATCGTCCATTTACTTCCATTGAAGCCCATTGAGGTCGATTGTCACTTTTCATGGATTGAGAAGGTTCAAAGTCCTTCTTCCGAATTTGAAGTCGAATCTCATCAATTCTTATATATTTGAGTGAGTTTGCAACTAAATTTGTCAGCAATCGTCCATTTACTTCCATTGAAGCCCATTAAGGTCGATTGTTACTTTGTATTGATTGAAAATTTTCAAAGTCCTTCTTCCGAATTTGAAGTCGAATCTCATCAATTCTTATATATTTGAGTGAGTTTGCAACTAACATTGTCAGCAATCGTCCATTTACTTCCATTGGAGCCCATTGAGGTCGATTGTCACTTTCTGTTGTTTGAAAATTTTCAAATTCTATCTTCCGAATTTGAAGTCGAATCTCATCAATTCTTATATAATTGAGTAAGTTTGCAACTAAGTTTGTCAGCAATCGTCCATTTACTTCCATTGAAGCCCATTGAGGTCGATTGTCACTTTGTATTGATTGAAAATTTTCAAAGTCCTTCTTCCGAATTTGAAGTCGAATCTCATCAATTCTTATATAATTGAGTAAGTTTGCAAC